>FIZR01015025.1:0-20304 GCA_900060175.1 Ferrisia virgata
CATTTTTAGGCCTGTCAGATATTTATTCAGCTTTGCTATTTTTTTTTTTTTTATTTTTTTTTTACCAAAACTAAAACTTATTTACTAGTTTTACAACACTGAAAATCAGTAAAATTTGGGCAGTAGGCTCACACTAACGGAGGATTTGATTTTTTAGAGTTCGGATGAACTACCAATTCAAGTTCAAAAGCTAAAAACTCATTAACGTAGAACAGTAGATTTTACAGCTCATAAATCGACGCCAAAGTCCAAAATTAGGTAAATTTTGGGTTTTGAGCCTCCTCTTCAGAAGCTCAATCTGAGTCTAACGCTTTTGACTTGATTATGACACTAATGTGACTTAGCAGTGGCACACACTTCTGACAACATTATGACACCATTCTGGCATGATTCTGACACCATTCTGACAGAGATCTGGCATGCTTCTGATAACATTATGACACCATTCTAACATAGTTCTGGCATGATTCTGACACTATTTTGACACAGATATGTTATAAGTTTGACATATCCGTTGGCGCCTTAATGACGCATAAATGACGTATTTATAACGCTTGTAAGATTATATTCTATTGGCATAAATATGACATGAAGTTGATGTTTTTCAACTTACACGTTGGCATATTTCTGACACACATTGTGTAACGCTATCGTGGCACAAATGTGTCGTATGAATGACGCTTTTGTTGGTACTTTTGTCACATGTAAATGGTAGACTTTCATTCAGTGACTTGGTAGTGGCATGTTATTGACAATGTTGTAGCATACTTTCAACGTCGATTTGGCAGTGCACTAATGTCATACGAATGATATCCGACATGCTTTTGACTTGATTACGACACTAATGTGATTTAGGAGTGACACACTTTTGACAACATTACGACACCATTCTGACACAGTTTTGGCATCATTCTGGCACATTTATGGCGTGTTTTTGACACTACTTTGGCACATTTCTGACGCAATTGTGATATCTTTTCAGCAGTGTCAAAAATATGCCACAAGTTTAGAAGTGTTCAAGTGGGGGTAAGGTAATTCGGTTGCTCGTTGTTGGACGTTTGGTATTTGTACAATAATTCGACACTGTTATCAAATTGATAGGTGGAGATTTTTTTTCGCCATTTCGCGCGTTTTGTGGGATCTGCAGGATCACTATGGCGTCACAGTAACGTCATAGTCATGACATAAAGAAGTCATTTTAGAGTCATCCTGGTGCTACAACTGCACCATTTCAGTGTCACACTGTAATAAATTTTGTAAATATTTAGTGATCTCTGATTGGCTGAAGCGTTGCCAGAAGTGTACCATTTTTGCTGTGAAAAGTCTCACGTCAGAACTGTGTCATCTGACACTACATCTCTTGATACAATTTGCTCAATGGGCACAACCACCACCCCCCACCCCCCCTCCATTTCAGAAAAGGAGGAGATCCTACAATTTTCTTACTTTACATAATGGTGGGAATTAATTTGCATAAAACATGCTACATGAAGTGAATGTGAAGCAAATTTTTGAGAAGTATTTGTATCAATTGGAGATTTCAAAAATGATTTTTTTCTCAACGGTCTAGTTCCTTCCTACGACCTCCTACGGTTAAAAGTCAAATAAGTAAAAATGTTTGTTTTTTAATGCTCTACAACTTTGGTCTTAAGATTTTTTTTCGTAAGTGAGTTATTTGAGAATATATTGCCAAAACCTCAATTTTTACATTCCTTTTTCTTTCCAAAGGGGGCAAAATCTGCATGGATTTTAGGGAAGTTTGAGAATATTGAAAAATATACATCAAAGTAGTACTTTGCTCGGTTTTGGGGTATTTTTCAGCTGAAATGACTGTAGTACTAGTACATATTTGAATTATCAAAATGTAAAATGGTGATTGATATTTGTTTATCGATCATTTTCAGTTATGTCCTTTTCGCCATTACACCACATGTACATAAGTACATACATATAAACGTGCGGTAAACTGATAAGAGCATACCTAATAGAAACAGTGTTATGTATGTCTATGTACCATGCGTAGCATACGACTCGTTAAAATTATATATTATCGTGTCACTTCCGTTAATGTTTTGTGCTGTTAACGTTTGGTACATAATAGTGCACTAATTCCTAACTCTTATACGTACTTTTTATTACCGGTAAAATGGTAAAAAAAAAAAAAAAAAAAAAAAAAAAAAGGAAAACTTTTTTTTACCGGTAAAATGGTAAAAAAAAAAAAAAAAAAAAAAAGAAAAGGTAAACTTGATAACGTGTACCTTGTATATTACGTATGTATACACATTACACATACGACGGTTATCGTGCTTTCATGCATGACGTACAATGAGCAGTGGTTGTTACAGGACAGACTCAAGAAACCTAAACGATCGCGTAATAATAATTTCCTTCGGTACCTCTACCTCTACCTCTACCTAAACACCTATAACTATCTAGCTACTGCATTTATATGTAGCTAAATCCTATAAAGATATATTATTTTGTATTCGTATGTACGTACGTTGCAAAGTGCGAACTCCGATGATATAGAATTTTTATCGAATCATTCGAAAAGTCTAGGTCTAACCAACCGTCCGAGTCTCTAATTTAGCCACTTTCGTCCACCACTAAGAACTGGTTTCGTTCTCAGAATGCGGCATAATAAGCACACCTATAACCTTTTTTTTTTTCACGTTATAAATTCGTAGGTACGTCTACAATGTCAACATACCGAGTCGAGCTATATATTATTAGATTTTGGCCATCGATAAAAAAATTTTCCTCGTTTATGTCGTCGGTGTATTACGTAAACAAGTCTTGTGTAAAGCTTCATCCAAAGAACGCAACGACAACTGAC
The DNA here is from genome assembly GCA_900060175.1 of Ferrisia virgata. Classification (NCBI taxonomy): domain Eukaryota; kingdom Metazoa; phylum Arthropoda; class Insecta; order Hemiptera; family Pseudococcidae; genus Ferrisia; species Ferrisia virgata. The sequence goes on from FIZR01015025.1 coordinate 2,837, forward strand.
GAGATTATTTTATGTGGCTTCTAAGTTTTAGAAGAGAGACTGTCGTCGTCTTATCGTACCTAACCTACCTACCTATCTACCTACCTACCTACCTACCTGCATACGTAGACTTACACGTACATATGTATGTACATATGCCAACCAACTCCATTATGAAAACCATATCTACTGAATGGTGTTAGTTACCAGGTAATGAGCTCGTACTCGTATATAGGTATAGGTGCCTGTGTCTAGCTTATGTAGGTACGTAGGTTTTTGGTTTTGCATTTATTAACCAGCACGTAAATGTAAAACAATTGAACGCTCGTGTTAACGAATATTTTAATCGGTATGTGTGTGAGTTTCGAGTCAGTTGGGTTTCCATTTCAATGTGACGATTATGACAAACTAGTTCGTAGTATGTAGTAAAATAATGTGCGTGTGTGTGTGTGTGTATACATTCGTACAGCGTAGGATTGCGTTTTTCGGATCGATCGCGTGAATAAATCGAATTCGAAAATGATCGTTGTGAGTTAAATTTTTCCCTTTTAACTATGGTTTTATTATTGGTTATACAGTACGTAATTTGTACCTATAGTTAATTATAGAGTAGCAAGATGACGGATGCGGAATGGTACGGCGATGAAATTTATCAGCATTGAATATAATATTTCATGCGTATGTATAACAGATATAATATATATATATTTTTTTTTTTTGTCACTAGTATCAGTGTGCCTTTTACGATTCATATTAGGGTACCTATCTATACCTATAGCTAACCTTTTCAAGTTCGCTATTTACATTCTCCAAATTCATAATCTACGAACAAGAGCGAAATTCATATTTTATTCTTCGTCCAAGTACAAACCGTCTTAAGTGGAAACGTATATGGAAAAAGTTGGAAAAGAGTTCAATTAAAAACTTGCAACTGGAAATCAAAAAATTTCGCTTCCTTTTTGAACAACTTTCTCAACTTTCACAACGATTGCCTTAGGTGAGGCAATTGATGAGCTGCAACTAGAATACCATAATATTTAGTTCTTTACTGATTGAAAAATTTTATTACGTGCTCGGCGATAATCGTAAATTTTTTTATGCCTTATTAAAAAAAGATGTTAGTCATTTATGTGGAGAGTCTGCTGCATGTGGCATGAGTGAACGTTCGTTGAAAAGTTTTTTGATTTGCACACGGAAACGATTTCTAACATTAATTGGAAATACTATGTACCTACTCATCAACGTTATCCTACGAATAATATGTAATTTTTTTTAGCCTGATTTTCTATGTGATATAGTCAATGATAACCAGGCTATTAGTGTATATCGATTTATGGCAGATAAGGAGGAAATACCAACAAAATCCAATTTGTACTACAATTTTTGGCCGTATCAGATATTTATTAATTTTTTTGTCCCTCTCCTCCCCCCCCCACACCAAACTAAAAATTATTTGCTCAGCTCGATGCCCACCAAAATTGATCAAATTTGGGAAATAAACTTAAATTGGAGACGGATTTGATATTCTGCAGTGAGGTTGACCTCGGGTCAAAATTCACCAAGAAAATGTTCCATTTCGAGCGCATCAATAGGCAGTTCAAAATTCTATAATGTAACCGAAAATTAGCCTTTTAGGTTGATTAGGAGGGGAGATATAAGGGTTTGCCCTTTTGAACCTTAAGAAAAGGGCTGTTCCTCCCCTATCTCCTCTCCAAATTGAAGTACGAAGTTGAAATTTTGTAAATAGACTCGATAGAGGTCATAGATGTGACTTCGGGATTTTCCACTTTTCAGACTCATTGCTCCCCTTTACAGCCTCGAAATGCCGTTTTCCAGGCAGGTTTTCTTATTTTTTTAGTTTGTTCTTCGTATAACTTCCCTCCAAAATTAAGCTAGGAGGTTGAAATATGGTATATCGATTTAGTATAGGTTCTAGATGTGTCTTTGGAAGTTCAGACCTTTCAGCCTCACTGCACCCCTTCACAGCCCTAAAAATGTAATTTTTTGGTAGATTTTTCTTATTTTTTGAGTTTGTTCCTCGCAGAACTCCTCACCAAATTGAGCTAGGAAGTTAAAATTTGATATGTAGATTTAGTAGGGATTTTTAAATATGGCTTTTTGCGGTTTCAGCTATCCACTCCAATATCTGCCTGTACCCTTTCCCGCTAGCGCTGTTACCACCTATCGAGAAAAAACGTTCCAGAGCGCTTCATTTTTTATTCCATGAGTGGACATTTTGAATATCTTTTGACCACATGAAAATCAGGCTTAAAAAGCATCGGAAGGTGATGAATATGAGCAAGAATGAGCTTGACTCAGGATTCATTCATGTCTCAATTTGGAGAAGGGGTTACTAAGGATAAAAATTGTTTATTTTGAACCAATCAACGGATAATCTAAAATTGAATAGAATATCCAAAAATCAGCTTTCCTAGGGTGATTAGGAGGGCAGGTATGAGGGGTTCTTCCCCTTTCTGGCGTTAAAAAAAGACCATTTCTCACTTATCTTCCCTTCAAATTGAATCGCAGCGTTGAAATTTCGTATTTAGCTTTAGTAAGGGTCTTAGATGTGCTCGATGGTGATTTTAACTTTACAGGCTCATTGCTGCCCCTTGTTTTTTAAAACAATTTTTTTTAATTTTTGATTTTTTCCCCTGTCCACATCTCCCTTCCAAATTAAGCTAGAAGATTGAAATTTGATGTATAGATTTAAATAGAGAGCTTAGATATGTGTTTTGAGAGTTTCGATCTTTCAGCCCTGTTGCATCCCCCCTCCCTTCTTCATAGCGCCAAAAAAGTTGTCCAGCTGATTTCTCTTGTTTTTGGAGTTTGTCCTTCCCGTATCTTCCCTCCAAGTCGAGCTATAAGGTTGGAATTTGGTATGTAGATTAAGAAGGCGTTTTAAATGTGCCTTTAAGACGTTTTGATTTTTAGTCTTATTGCACTCGCTCTCGTAGTTCGTAAAAATAATATTTTATATAATTTTTCTCATTTTTCAAGGTTTTCCTCTCACATTTCCCCTCCAAATTGAAGTAGGGTATTAAAATTTATTGTATAGATTTAGTGAAAGTTCTAGATGTGTTTTTTGAAGGTTCAGACTATTCAGTCTCATTTTACCCCACACAGCTTCAAAAAATTATTTTATAAAGAATTTTTTTCATTTTTCGAGTTTTCTCTCTCATGCACTCCCCTCTCTTCCTAAAATTAAAGCAGTGAATTAAAGTTTAATATGCGGATTTAGTAAGGCTCTTACATGTGTCTTTTGTGAGTTTAAATTTTTCAGCCCCATTTCTACTGCTCAGAGAACCCGACCTAAAAAAACATATGTTTAGAAGGCTGTGAGGGGGTGAAACGGGGCTGAAAAGTCGAGACCCCTAAAAGGGACATCTAGGGTCTCTACTAAATGTGCATACCAAATTTCAGCTTCTTAGCTCTATTTGGAGAAGAGTTATGCGAGGAATAAACTCGAAAAATTTGAAAAATGAGAAAACGTGACTTAAAAAACGACATTTCCGCGGCTGTGAGGAGGAGGTGCAATGGAGCTAAATAGTCGAGACCCCCGAAAGACACATCTACGCCCCCGAGGAATATACATACCAAATTTCGATTTCCTAGTTCATTTTGGTGGGGAGATAGGGGAGGAACAACCTTTTTTCAACATCAAAAAGGAGAAAAACCCTTATAACTCCCCTCCTAAATGACCTAGGAGGTTGATTTTTGGATATATTATACAACTTTGGATTTTCTATTGATTGACTTGAAAAGAAGCAATTTTTGTGATTTTGACACGCTCGGCATCTCCTTCCCCAAAATGGGGCAAAAGTGAATTTTGACCCAAGGTCATTCCCGCTCATATATATCTAATTCGTCGTCAAACAGAGCCGATTGACCAAATGGAGTGATTTTGGCCGGTATCGTGAAGAGTAAATAATTTTAATGTACGAGAAAAAAAATTACATAAAAAAATTAAAATGAATATCTGAAATGCCCAACAATTATTTTAATGGTTTTCTAGAACCCCAAAACGAATTTTGTTGGTATTCCCGCTCCCTTCTCAACCGTCATTGGTCGATAAATCGTAATAGTCTGGTTTTCATTGACAATATAGCATAGAAAATCAGGCTAAAAATCAGATATACCTGGAGAATGGAAATGGACAAAGTGAACATTTCATGATCACGAGACTCATTTCGTACAAATTCCTTCTCTTCTTCTCCCGCCTCCTTCATCATCACTTATCACTTAAATCGATTCATATCTTTAAAATTAAGCTATTATTGTCCTTCCGAAATCTGCGTAGAAGGCTGTCCATTATAATTTGAAGCCATAAAAACTTCGATATCGAAGAATCTATCCATTTTTTTCATCAAGGACGATCATTTCTTAATCCTTTGACAGTTTTCTGTAACTCATCTCAACCGAATAAGTATATTTTTTTAATAATTCGAGAATGGATAGAGATCGGTCAATAGTATGGGAAATTTTCATGTGAAAGGTCCCTCTTCCTATCCATTTTGAACGTTCTTTTTTTTCTTGTCTGCGAGTGAAAGTACGTTTTTCCTATACCTAACCAAAACTAAACAAAATACTATCCCAGTAAATTTCCAGCATCCTCCTTCAGCAGTTCAAATTATCAATAATTAATTCAAATATCGTATACGTAGGTATTTTTCCCACGTCTGCCTCGTCCGAATCACATACACGTACACGTAGGTCTCTAGGTACATTGTACATAGGTAAAACGAGAAAAATATATCCAATTCTGCGGCAAATTATATAGTCCTGTACCTGCATACGTACAGTGTTCTCCTTTAAGCGATAATTACAACCTGTAGGAAAACATCCTCTTTAAAGCATATCCCTTCGAGATAAATTAGGTACCCATAAGCAGCACGATCTAAGCATTTCCACGTACACGAGTAAAAAAGAAAAAAATAAGAAATAGAAGGAAGAAAAAACCATAACATTAGTATACCTTAGGTACCTGTATACCTAAACCTAATGTATTAGTATTAATATACTTATATAGTAGTGAACATCTCAGAAGCCTTGCAGCGAATTCTAAGCAGCGTAATTGTCATAACAAAGAATCGCAGTCACGTTATTTAACCATATACTTTAGCTGCAGTACCAGTACCAATCATTTAAAAATACCTATCTATCGTTTGGTCGAGTATATGGAAGATATTTCCTCAACGTTTTATTCTTCTGCCCATGCCATATACTGTACCTTTCCTACTTATAACTTACTCGCTATATATACCTACGATAGATACTAAATCGTACGCATATTTGGTGTAAAAATTTCGTTCGTCCAACGCAACGGGAACAATGTATGGGAAAATTTTTTCCAACCATGGTCAAGTTGAACGATAACTCAATAGCTATTATATGATAATGGACGGACGACGGACGACCAGTTGTTTGTTTCTACCATTTTTTTTTTTCCTTATTTGTCGTGCATACTGCATAGTTCTAAAAGCACCTTCAATGCGGTATCAATAACTATAAGTACAGCTAACATCCGAATGAAAAATTACAAAAATTTTAACCTTGCATCGAGCAATATTTCTAGTGTCAGTAACTCCTAAGTCGTTAAACGTACGAGCCAAGTCAAGGAAATCATCCGATAGAATTTACTCGTAGTTTGCCTCCTATTCGTATAGAACCTCAACGCTGGATGGCGAATGGCGTAGCGTCTTGGTCGTCTCAAATTTATTACTCTTATTCGTTTTATATCGTAATTTGATCGTTAATGGCATTACAGCGACGGCCAGGAAAAGGGTACAAAGTAATTTTCGTAATTTTTTCCGCACCGCAAAATGAATGAAAGCATAAAGTATTTTTCTTTTCGCTTTTCGCGTGTACTTGTACTAATTTATCAAATTTTATAAACAGTTTATCGATTTTGTGAGAATTATTTTTCGAAAATTCATTTGCGAATTCGTCGTTTGATTTTTACGAGCGTTGGAAAAATTTCAGCATGAAATTTTCACTCGAATCTGTTTCAATCCACTATTGTTCTCAGACCAATTGGTAAAGTTCCTTTAAATCCACCCTTTAGTGATCCTAAGGTAATCAGAAACATACCTACATCGTCTCGAGTAAAATCTACAACCTCCCCCATCTACACGTTTCGTATATTTTCATCATTGTCGAATCGAAACCGCGAAAAATACGTTTTTCCAATTTATCTCGCTAAAAATTGATTTTACCTCAAAATTTATTCAATACAATTTTAAACTAGACTAAATTTGCTACAACTTTGTTCCTGTACATTTTTTCATAGCCATCATAGGTGGAGGGTAACGCAGACTCGAAAAAGAGGGTATTTTTGAAGCAACATTAAACTTTAGGATGGTTGGAGGAAAAAATAAAATTTTCCGATTTAACTACTACACTTTGACTTGCTCAGTCTGTGTAAAGTTCTAGCCCACCAGGTCTATTAGAAGAAGTTAAGAGAGGGGGGGGGACTACTATGTGTTCTTGATAAGACCCATTTTCGGAACGGCGAAAAAAATATAATTCTTCGATTTAGCTGCTACACTTTGACTTGCTCAGTCTGTGTCAAATTCCAGCCCACCAGGTCAATTAGGGGAAGTTGGGTTCTTGAGAAAACCCATTTTCGGAAAAAACAACATTTTTTTGTTTGCACAAAGATGAAAATTTTTGAACCTCCTCCCCCTCCCCCGATGCACTTTGAGAAACTGAGATAGATAGTTTATTTTCGATTCAAAAGTCATCTAACGTGCTCATAAATTCATCGATAGTTCGCAAAACCATAGTAATTTTCTGAATGTCAAAAATTAAAATTTTTCCAATTTAATCAGGAATAGGTCGCCCTGGTCAAAATTTATATGGAAGCAAAACTGTACAGAATAAAATTTCCAATCGTTATTCTACCCATAAATTTTTTCTCGAGTGAATAATTTGCGATATATTCGAGATTTGTATATTTTAAAATTTATATGAAAAAAAAAACAGCTGAAAAAAGTTATCCAATGACAAAATCTCACCAACTGAAAAATGGGATGAGGGGCAGGGTACTAAATCCATCGGCCATATTTCCAAAAAAAAAGAAAAGGAAGACGATGTTCTTTTTTTACCCCTTCTCCTTCAGCACAATCTGATCAGTGCTTAGCGATTTACCCTTAAATCTCAAAATTCAAATTTTTCAACGGACTCTTCGGGCACTAGTAAAAGATGACTTTTAAGCGCATTCGCAATCTTTCATCTCATTGCGAGTAGGAGGAAGGGGAGGAGAAAGCTGAAAAGAGAACTATCTTAATTAAAAAAAAAAAAAAAACAATTTTCGAACTCTAAGTATGATTTTAAAATGAACTTTAAAAAGTAGGGGGGGAGGGAGCTTGTACAGCCTACTTTTCGAATTGGCTACGTGAAAAAATCTTCTCGTGTTATTAGGAGTATTTTACATATCCTAAAATTAAAAAAAAAAAGGTCCTCATTGACTGTACATACCTAATTTTAACTTCCTAGCAAAATTTGGAGGAGAGTTATACGAGTAAACATTAAAAATTAAAAAAAACGACCAAAAAACCACGAATTCAAGACTATGAAGAGGTGCAATGGGGCTGAAAAGTCGAGACCCCCCCCCCAATGGCACAACTAGCGTTCCTACTGAATGTACATATCTAATTTCAACTGCCTAGCCAATCTGGAGAGGGGTGAGGCACATTTAGGGTCTCACTAAATGTGCATACCAAATTTCAGCTTAGCTCTATTCAGAAGAGAGTTATGCGAGACACAAACTCAAAAAATTCAAAAATCGGACAAAAACCCCACATTTATGGGGCTGTAAGGGGGTGCAATCGAACTGAACAGTCGGGACTCTCAACAGATACATTTACGATCCTTACTAAATGTATGTACCAAATTTCATCTTCCTAGCTACATTTGGTGGGGAGATAGGGAGGAACAGTCCTTTTTCAAGGACAAAAAAGGGGGGAAAAGCCCATATCTCCTCCCTTGATTGACTCAGGAGGTTGATTTTTGAATATGTTATACAAATTTTGATTTTCTATCGATTGACTTAAAAAGGAACAAATTTTGTGTCTTTGGCCCCTCAGCACCCCCTCCCCCAAAATGAAAGAAAACTGAATTTTGAGCCAAGTTCATCCCCACGCATATATATCTAATTCACCGTCAAACTGAACTAATTGACCGAATTGGAGCGATTTTTGTCGGTATCGAGCGGAGTAAATAATTTGTGATGTTCAGAAAAAAAATAAATAAATATAAATATCTGATATGGCTAAAAATCGTCTTAATGGTCTTCTGGGACCCCAAAACGGATTTTGTTGATATCCCTCCCCTCTCATCTGCTGTTGATCAATGTCCTATAATAGCCTGGTTTTCATTGACAATATGTGACGTAGAAAATCAGGCTAAAAATAGTCGTACAATATTTTAGGTAACATATTTTGCCAATTTTCCGCATTGAACGATTCCCTTTTTTTTTTTTTTTTTTTGGTAAATTTTCATCCTTGTAAGTATTTAGCTTTACTCTCGTTAAGAAAGATTTCTTACAAACAAAATCTTCTCCATTTGAGCTGACAACGCTATACTATGAGTTGAAAATTGGCCAAGTATTCTGGGAGTTGAACGATACGGTTTCTGGATAGGTAAGGTATACTTTGACCGGGAAACGAAGGATGCGGGGCGATGGCTGAGTTCTGCAAACAATAAGTTTCATTGTTCGAATGAGAAATACACAATATTTCAGTTAAATAAACACCATCCACCATAATCGATCGTGTAAGTTCGTATAGTTCGTATACACCAACACACCGCTGCAGAGTAAATCGTCATACAACAATACAACACAGTTGGTTTTTTTTTTTTTTTTTTTACGTAATTAATCGAAGTAATTATCGATTGTTCAACTGTCGTATACAATTGTGCGATATTTATGTAGATGTATTTTAAGCTTATTCATTGAACAATCATTATTATATACCAATAAGGCGAATTTTTCGCCTACACAAGAACACCAGTAGCAGGTAGTTAGAATTTGAGAATAAGATTGTGCGGTTTTTGGTTTTAATCTATGCTACTTTCGAGTTAGTTAGTGATTCCGATTCGCGATATGGTGAAATTAAACTTCAACAAAGTCAGCTTCGCTATTGATGTTATTCTCGAAGAATATGGAAATGAATACGGATGCTGTACAATGAGACAAGAGTATTCTTCTTACGCTCACGAAGGATCTAAGGTTATAAATTGATTTTTAACGGCAGTGATACGTATGTACTTGTATGTACCATGGCTTATAGATCCAACTACGTATTCGATATTATTGATATCGTTGCGACATGACGTAAAATTACCATAAATTTTTTTTTTTCTACTCGCTATCGAAAAAATTAATAATTGATGTATAAATGGGCCTGTTATACGCGTTAATCGCGTACTATGCTCGCACTTTTATGATGGTATGTATAAAGTATGTACGTGGAAGAGAGCGAGAGCGACGACGATTACGACGACGACGACGACGACAACAACGACGACCATCCGATAAACAATGACGTCTAATTTACGGAACGAATGGCCATTAAATTTGGATAATATTTTTTTGCTCGCTTTGCCTTACCTTGCCCATGCAGCGTAAACAACAAGACCACTGTACGGAGAGGTAATCGATTAGTGCACGACTATGCTATGCCATCTCGATAAATATTCGAACAAGTTTGATTGGCCAAACGAAGGTAAATCCGTTGGGAAGTGGACGGTCGTTGTATAAATAGTTAAATACATCTCCGTTAATTGTTTACATTCGCCAAATGCCAACCTTATAAAGTAGCTACGGCCAACACGACAGGTCTATACGAGGTATGTCGCTGGTATATAAGCTTCCGCCTTTAGCCCTTTTCCAGACATTATATTGCAGTATTTTGTATGAAAAGCAGATATGACCTTATAGGTCTCGTCATCCTGTCGCAGCAGTCGTAGAAACCGAGATAATTATTGGCGTTGATCTTCAGTACACGAACACATACAGGTAAATTCAATGTACCCACTCGAAGTCTCATTTTTTCCCAGAGGTGGCCGCTGTCCAGGCGTCTAAAAATTGAACAAATGAGCAATTTCAAAATTTAAATCTAATTATCAATCCAAGTGACTAACCAAGAAGATAAAAATCTTTCTTACAAATTTTATCTTATGCATATTCTGCCTATCTGCGTTATTGAAGGGACAGCGTTTATTTGAATTTTAGGAGCCCCTTCAAATAACTAAGGTAGGACAATTTTTTATATACCCAAAGATTTTTCGAAAATTGCCTACGGTGAGGTCCACTATTCAAAACCAAAATTTGGACAAATCTTTCGCACTGAAAATCTTCCATGGGGGCCATGGAGGAGGGAGGAAGTGATTGTAGTATAGACTTTTTAGATTTTAATCCGATCAAAATTCACGCAAAGTAGAAATTTCGTAAAAAGGCACCGTGAAGTAAGTACTTCAATATTCCTAAACTTCCCTTAAATCCATGCATATTTTACTTCCCTTTTGAGGGGTAAGGTGGGAAGGAGCAAAGTTTTTTTCTTCTCAAATATTGCACTTACGAGGAAAATGTAGGAACAAAAGTTGAAGAGCGTTAAAAAACGGACATTTTTACTTCTTTGACTTTTTCCCGCCAGGGGGTCGTGGGGAGGAGCTAAGGCGTTTAGAAAAAATCATAATTGAAAATCTCCAATTGACAAGAATAATTCTTAAACATTTGGTGGTATTTTTCTTGCATAGTACTTCCCACTATTATGTAAAACAAGAAAAATGTTGTATCGTCTCTTTTTCTCAAAGTGGCCGGAGGGGGGCGACTTCCCTTCAAAAATTTGCGACTGTTGTTAAAAAACAAATATTTTCGTTTTTTACTGTTTTGACAGCCATTCGATCGTTAGACTCTTAATGTACCGAATCCGACACCCAGTTGGGTGCGTTTTGCTAAATTTTGAAATTTTTAACACCTCATTTTAAGGCTTAATTTGGGTCCGAAAGCTAATAACTTTCATTAAACCGGAACAGCAGATTTCAAGCCGCACAAATCGGTACCAATATTCAAGATTTGTCAAATTTTACCATTTGAGCCTCCCCTTCAGAAGCCCAATTTGAATTCAACGCTCAAATAGTTGTCAAAATTGAATTCTGCAATCACAAAAATCCCTCTGTTGGACTCATTCAATTTTTGGCCGGCGAGAATTCATATATTTGTACCTGACTCTCGTAGGATTGAATTATTCATTTCAAAAATAAATTTTCAAATGTCATTTTTTTTCTTTTCGCCTCAGATTCATTCCATGACTTCATAGGAAAAAAAGCATCACTTTGCGAGGCTTTTCAACCTGATTTTCGTGACACATTACAATCATGAGAATTGAAAAAAAAAAATCGCGAAACGATGCTTTTTTACTAATCTGCATTGCGAGTAGGAAGGGTTCGGGTACATCAAGGGTCCTTACTGACGGTATATACCTAATTTCAACTATCTAGCCCAATTTGGAGGAGAGTTATGCAAGGAACAATCAAAAAATAAGAAAAAACAACCAAATAACCACATATTTGAGGCTGTGAAGAGGTGAAATAGGGCTGAAAAACTGAGACCTCCAAAACGTACATCTAGGGATCCTGCTAAATGTACATTCAAAATTTCAAGTTCCTAGCTCAATTTGGAGGAGAGTTATGCGAGGAAAAAACTCAAAAATGGTAAAAATCAATCAAAGAACCACTTTTTTGGGGCTGTGAGGGGTGCAATTGAGCTAAAAAGTCGGGACTCCCAAAAAGCATATGTAAAGGTCCAAACTAAATGTACATAACAAATTTCAACTTCCTGGCTAAATTTGGTGGGGAGATAGGGGAGGAACAGTCCTTTTCCAAGCCAAGCTCAAAAAGGGGAAAAAACCCCATATCTCCCCTCCTAATTGACTTAGGAGGTTGATTTTTAGATGTGTTATACAACTTCTTATTCTCTATCAATTGGTTTAAACGGAAGCAATTTTTGCGTTTTTGACCCCTCAGCACCCATTCCCCTAAATTGGGACATTGTTGAATTTTGACCCAAGCTCATCCTCACTCATATATATCTTATGTGCCATCAAACTAGGCCGATTGACCGAAATGAAGCGATTTTGGTCGGTATCGCGCGAAGTAAATGATTTTAATGTTCGATGGTGGGAGGGGGTGGAAAAAAATGAATATCCGACGTGGCTAAAAATCGTCTTGATGGTCTTCTAGGACCCTCAAAACGGATTTTGTTGATTCTCTCCCCCTCCCCTCATCTGCCATTGGTCGATAGACTGTACTAGCCTGGTTTTCATTGACAATACGACATAGAAAATCAGGCTAAAAAGTAATAAAATTAACGTGTTTGTCTTTTAACTCTCTACAGCGTTAGCTCCTCCCCACGACCTCCTGGAGGAAAAAGTCAGAGGAGTAAAAATGTTTGTTTCTTAATGCTCTACAACTTTTGTAACAACATTTTTGTCATAAGCCCCTTATTTGAGAAGTAATTGCCAAAAAACCAGACTTTGCACCCGTTTTCTCCTCAAAAAGGGAGAGGGGGTAAAATATACATGGATTTTAGGGAAGTTCGTGAATATAGAAGTACATACTTCTCAATACATGTATACGAAATTTCCATCTTGGATGAATTTTGATCGAGTTTGAGCTGTTTTTAAGCTAAAATAACTCAACCTACAATGGGGGGGGGGGTGTAAAATTTTGAAAATCCAAAAAATTGTCCGAATTATGGTTTTGAATAGTGGACTTTGTAGTAGGCATTTTTTGCGATATTTTTGGTTTTATACAAAATTTCATCATCTGGATTATTTGAAGGGGCTTATAAAATTCAAATAAATGCAGCCCCTTCAATGACATCGATTGGCAAAATGTGTATATGACAAATTTCGTGGGGAAAATTTTCACCTGCAAGGTCTACCACTTAGATTGATGATAGGATCAAAAATTTTGAAATTACTCGTTTGTCCAATTTTTAAATGCATGAACAGCTCTACCTCTGGAGTAAATTATGTGTACTATAGATCTGTTGGGCTAATACCTATCTGGATTTCCATGACTCCTAAGGCAAGTTTTAAGCTTATAAATAAATATGCACCTGTTTACCTTACTACGATGACCGATTACATCATCGAACAATAATTTCGCGCAAGAATATTTTTTTTTTTTTTTACGTAACTGAATATGCTACCCAATTACCTATACCTTAAGATACGTTATATACGTCGCGCCGCTTTGGTAGGTAATTAAACGTTCAAGTATTCGGCTCGAGAAGCACAATTTTTCCGTATAGGTCACGTTCGTTCATGAACGCCGCATTTTCACGTCAACTTATAAATACGTATGTAGATGTACGTGTGTGTGTAATATGTGCATAAGGTATCATTTTATAGCGCATGTGTTGCTGGTAGCGTGTGAGGAAAAGAGAGAAAGACTGTGATTTATGGAGCGTAATTATTATTATGACGATGATGATGATGATGATGATGATGATGACTACGACAACGTCAATAACGACGACAACGACGACGAATATATGTACGTGGATTTTATAATTCTCGAGTATGGCTTTCAAATTGGTATAATTAATTTTTGACTGGTATACAGGTACTTGTAGGATAATTACATTGTGCCGGGTGAAAGGGAGGGTTTTTTGTGAGAGGTTTTTCTGTATATAGGAAAAGGTACGTGTCTTTTTATTTTTCTTGTAAGTAATATAGGTAGTTAGATGTTACTTACATACAACTGACGAGATGTGTCGTTATGGGAGAATTGTACTCGTAAGTTATATTGTGAGAGTTATTACGAAAGTCGTATTTTGAATTTTTATTCGAGCCGGTAGCGAATTTTACAATCGGGGGTGGTATTCATGGGAGAAAAGAGAGGATTCATTTTGTTAAATACCTTTTCGGATTATTTTTCAAATTACTCGTAGTATCGTGTACGCTTGGATGAAAATATACTGAATCGTCGAGTCGTGTAATGTCATACACATATTTCTCGTTTCTTGGAAAAATTTCAATTCTTACGCTGATAACGTATACAGTGTTTTGAAAGCAGGTGTCGAAACAATAGCTATAATGGACAAAAGGTATTTCCCCGTCTTATTTCTTGATAACTGATTCGCTAATAATTAATCGTGAAAGCTTATAGGGTAATAAATTAAAGACCATTTATGATTTTTTTTACGCCAAATGGCGTTCAGCCAACAGATTACATTTACACCTTCATCGTTCGTCCTCCGTCGCCTTATACGCTTCTGCTATCCAAAATGATTACTTCTAATCCGAATTATTGGATATGTTTTAAAAATAAATGGTGGGATTTTCCATCTTAATTTTTTTCTTCTCGCATGTCAAGGAGTTGCTATTTATTCAAATTTTTTATTTGGTAAAAAGTTAACAATCGAAAACACTTGACTGAAGAGTGAAGATTTGACGAGAATGAGGCGAAGTTTCTTCAATTATGAATAATTGTTTAACGAAAAATTCGCTAAACAAACTGGAAAACTGATGAAAATAAATCTAACCAATGTAAAGCCACTTTTTTGAAGCTGTAATGGAGTGCAATGGGATTTAAAAGTTGAAACTTTCTACTAAATGTACATTCCCTAATTTCAACTTCTTGGCTTAATTTGAAGGCGAGATGCTTAAAGAACGAAGTCGAAAAACGACAAAAATCTCTCAAAAAACTGCTTTTTTGGGGCCACCAGCTGGTGCAGTCGGGCTAAAAAGTCGGAACCATCAAGTTGCACATTTAGATTCTCTACTAAATGTATACATCAAATTTTGACCTGTTAGCTCTATTAAGAGGGAAGGTATGCGAAGGACGGTTTTTTTTCGAGCTCAAAATGGGGCAGAAATTCTGGTCGCTCCTCCCCTAATGCAGGTAGAAGACTGATCTTTTGATATGTTACAGAACTTTTGATTCTCTATTGATTGGTTTTAAAACAAAAAAAAATTTCCATTTTTACCTCTCATTACTCCATTTCCAAAATTTGGACATGACCGAATTTTGACCTCAGGTCATCGCCGTTCATGTATGTGAAATGTACCAAAAATCCGAGTCTATAGATTGAATTTGACAGGTTTTGTTCGCTATCGAGTTGACTTGAGTGATTTTGTCTTTGAGAGTTTGACACCCCCCACGATAACATGAAAGGGGACAAATATATGATCCATGAAAAAAAAAATCAAAAATCTGGTGAATGTTCTTTTTTGTCTTTTTTGTGCTCCCTTGAAATTACAACTGAACATAACTTAAAACAGTCCAAGCTCCAAATGTATAATCCAGAATAAATTTGAAAGTATAAAAATGGATAGTAAGTGCACCACTGAGCTACTTTTGTGGTGCTAATTTTTAGCCTAACTTTAGGACAGAAGGAGCCATTGCTTCATGTCGAAAGAAAAATATGCTTCTCAAAAAATTAATAATAGGAATGAGTAGTATAATAGAAGTAGAACAAATTTTGTTGTATTCATTTTTTGCCCAACCTGAAAATTGAAGAGGCTACAAGCACATTTTATATGAAAAACTATATAAAACAAAATTTGGTCGTAGCTCCTTTAATTCTTTTGCTGGACCAAAAATGCGCCAAATAAAACACTGTTGTGGAGGGGAACAATTTTGGACCCAATTTTCATTCTAGTTCTGGTTCTACTTTCGAACGTTTGGTTTTGATTTCAGTCCAGTTCTGGTTACATTTTTGAATCAATTCAAAGCGGTTTTTGACTCCTGTTCTGGGAATACTGCCTCAAAGATGACTTGCCCATGTCGCAATTTAACTGCATCAAGTGGAAAGTTGAAAAACAAGGATTACGTTGAACTAGAGCCTTAAGCGTAAAGCAGTAATTCTTCTGGTTCTGGTTTCAGTTTTAGTTTTAATTTTGGTTTTGGTAAAGTTCTGGTTCCCATTTTTAATTGGTTTTAAATTGTTTCTGGTTCTGGTTTGGGTTCGCAGACCCGAATCAAAGCTTTGAAACTGGAACTAAACTTTCTCAAACTGGAATCAGAACCATAATAGGAGATTGGATTAAGGGAATACGGAATAGAAAGGATTTTTTTTCCAAAATTTTGTTTCAGTTCCGTTTTGTTCCATTCCATTCCGTTCCATTCCTGTTTTACTCTTCTTTATCTTCTCTGATTGTGGTTATTGAAGGTTCATGTTCAGGTCATTAATGTCCATTTCAGCAACGCCTCTCCTCTATTATTCGAATGGTCTTTTCACCGTTTGTCAATCATTCCTGATCTAAATCTGGTATTGAAGCTTAAAACTGGCTCATTTTTTCCTATTATCTTTCCGCATTCTGTTCCATTCCATTCCATTCCATTCTGAATGCCTGAGCTATAGCCAAAATTGTTTTGGTTCTATAGCTCTGACTATGTTTCTTGGTGAATTTTTTTTCATTAAACCAGCCTCATCAACATCTTTAATCTTTCAATTTGGCAAAAGATTAACATTGCAAAAGTTTCTCAGTTCTTTCCCTCTAAACGTATTGGTCACTAATTTCGACTGAACGTTCATTAGTTGGAAGTTTTTCTTTCTCTAGATAGATATCTAGAAACATTTACGTCTGCCTGATGTCTGAACTTTCATGAGTCCATTTTCAAACCATGAATAACGTGCTCTAAGCAGCTGCTCCTCACATTGAGTTCACAGACGTGTATTGTTCAGTAAGATGATAGACACTGGACCTGAGATAAGACACCCAGCTTATGGCCATATTGCCTGATTTTCATGACTTTAGAGTTATTCCAATTCATACTGCTGAGTGATCTTGGCTGCGCTGTGGTTGAATTTGTGTGGTGATAATACAGATAACATTCACCCCACAAAATAATTGTATTATGGCGACAGAAATTTGACCACAGCCCAGCCAAGACTACCCAGCAGGATAAATTGGAATAACTCATGAAAATCAGGCAATATGGCTGCCAGTTACCAGTCTTGCATTTATCCGTTCTGTACATTATTTCGGCACTTTACCAAATTCCAAGCTACTGATTGACTCGTTACACTCTAGCGACTCCACCCACCAAAAGTCCCAACAAGTATACTTCAAGACTTTCGTCCAAATTTAATTTCTTTTCTCACATTTTCAACATAATGCGAAAAAGTATGAAATGGTACATCTTACAATGATTCGCAGGTTAAACGTAAATATAAACTTTTTTGAAAATATTTTGATTGAAAATTGATCGTATGTGGCATGTCTTTAATTCTTGGTGCAACGTTTGGTCAGTGATTTATAATTTAGTGAATAAATGGCAGTGAAGGCGATCAAAAAACACAATCAAGAATACAGGATGGGAATTATAATTTGAGAGAAAAACTTTTACAAATATTAAATTGATCCCATGAACTGAGGAACAAAAATGGAAAACATTCAAATCATTAAAATGAACTCAACAGTAGCACCAGAACTTGAATTTCTCGAACTAAATTATTAACTAAATCTAAA
>FIZR01015026.1:0-15823 GCA_900060175.1 Ferrisia virgata
TTTTTTTTTTTTTTTTTTTTTTTTTTTTTTTTTTTTTTTTTTTATTATTATTATTATTATTATTATTATTATTCATTTATTTATTTACAGATTTCAATTCAATTTTTTATTAATTTTTTCATTTGTTTTGTTTCTAGGAACAATTGAAGAATCTGTTGCAGAATTCGGCGAACGCGTCTCTGCTGTTTAATGCGTTACACCAAGATATGAAAGCCTGCGAGCGAACTTCAACCAGTTCTGTGAAACGAAGTAAACCGAAAGGTTTTCGAGCTATCGCTATTGCTCGTAAAAAACAAAAATGAACTGTCGCGCTGTTCTGTGCTGCGCGATGTCGAGTAGTGGCCGACGTGTCAGGTCGATCGATCGTCATTGTTTTCTATCATACATACGTAAATACACATTACCGTATCGCCAGTTGTTCCATATTGAAATATATATATATATATACACACAAATGTACATTGTTAACTTTAAGCGATTATTGTCTTTTGAATTCGGCTTCGTTTTGAAACGGTTAATCAAGTACCGAATCGCGTGTAGTACCTTCTTCTTATGCCGCAACGGCGTTATGGTAAAAACAACAACCGGACAGCCGATTTCAGAAATCACAAAAGCGTACGTCATATGTCGTTTTCTGCGTTTTCTTCGGCGATAATTATAATTACGCGACGAAAGTAAGCTAGTTGCTGTAGCGAGGTAGGTACTGAAAGTGCCACTTTTTCAGACGAGCGTTTTTCAATGCGGCAACAATACGGAACAGGGTAGACACGAAAGTCTACAGGTACCTAATGCTGCCCAACGCCATCACATTTAGTCTAGGTAATTGCGGTTGTTTGGGTATAGCAACTGGTTGTGTGCGGCTACGGTCGGTACACGCTCCACGCAGTGGCACGGTATGAGTACCTAGCACCTACCTGCTATCTGTGAGGCCGGTATCGCGTCACAGTGCACACTGCACGCGTAGACACGCACGTAGCGCAGATCGCTCGGTAGGTAGCCTGGCTAGCTTGTACTGCAATGCAAAAGCGCAAAGTAAACCTACTCAGTCAGTATGTACTCGTACGTACCAACGGCGCAACGTAAATGCCGGTGGGGGGTGGGGGGCAGAGTGTAAGTGCGAACACGTTCATTCTAAATTACAAATGAGTAAGTACGGCCGTGCGTATATTTTGGCGGTTGCGAACGCGAACCAAGACCAACTAGAAAACTTGTTGCATTCTCGCGTGCGTCGATGACGGCGAAACAAAACGCGCGAAAGAATAAGAAGTAATGGGAAATGTTGTCAGATGAGCAGATGAGCAAGTACCAGAGTTGCCAACGCATCGAACTAGAGTAAAGTAAAACGACGCGCTGTGTGCAAGTGCAAGTAGAAGTATATGTAGGTAGGTACTGGGATATGTAGGATGTAGGAAAATACAACATAGGTAGAGAGGTCCGCCGTGAATAGCGATCGCGATTGCGTTCTCGTCGTCCACCCATGTACCGTTGTACCGCGCTCGGCGCTTATCTACCGAAATAAAATCACACACAGTTCAGTGTTCGGCGTCGTGGCGGATGTGCAAGTAGAAGTGGAAGTGGAAGTGGAAGTGGAAGTGGAAGTGGAAGTGGAAGTGGATATGGATGTAAATGTGAATGTAGATTACGCGATCATGTCTGATACGGCGCGGTGACGGTGACGTGAACTCGACATTCTGTACTGGTGTACGCGGTTCTCGAACTCGTTCTTTCTTCGGTTTCTTCGGTTTCTTCGGTTTCGTCTTCTTCTTCGGTGCTTTGAAGTTTTATTGCTGCTGTGTAGTGTGTGCTGAATTAACGTGCAGTCGTGCGCTCGTGTAATTCGGTACTTGGCGATACGGCGGCGTAAACGCGCGTGATTTTGCGTCGATTTGTCGTCGGTTACGCCAGTCATATTCGGCTCGTTCGCAATCTCAGTCGCTGCATTTTTCAACCGCAACTCGCGAATACGCCATCTTCGCTTGTGCTTTTCATCGTAACGAGTACACACCTCATCGGAGAGCGCAGACAAATCGTGCCGAGAATTTTCTCAGTTTTTAGGCCGATGAGAAACAAGAGACGCCGACTAGTCGGAATTATGGCCGTATCGAGCTCTCATCCAAGGTATACAGATATATTGTAGGTTCAGTTCTTCGGTGTTCGTCAACTTGGCTTCTCCTACAACGACTTTCCGACTTACACGCTCAGGCATTCGCATTCGCATTCGCATTCGCCCGCAGCTGCTTTACTCTGCAACAGTTTCTCGGTAAGCGCATTTATCAGCGTACGCTATCTTCAACACCAAATTGTCGATTTACACTCGCTCGTGTAGGTAGGGCGTATTTCATTATCTACCTATCTGTCTGTCTGTCTGTCTATCTGTATATCTCTCCACGTACACGGTACAGTGCACTGCTTGGTGAGCTAGTTGGTGTCGAGTATGTTGCGACGAAATTGCTCGACTTCAACCAAATACAGGTGGACAGATACGACCTAACTAACTGCCCCGTATGAAAACCAACGGCTACCGTGTAAGATGGAATGCGTAACTACGCGGTCAGGTGCCTTACCCTTCAGATATTCGTAACGCGTAGCAGCAGGCGCGTGCCGGATCATCTTCGATCGATGCGACGCGACGCGACGTTTGAGTGTTTTTTATCGCGCGATTTAGTCGAAATGAGTGACGAAGCGCGTCTAGTCGACTATGGCTTGGCACGTGCTACGACGTAATACATACGTGTGGTGTAAGGTAATCTAGGTGTGGAGCAGGTGTACGTACCACAGAATAAACGGAAAGGTAAACGTAAAGGTAAACGTAAACGTACGTAGGTGAGAAATTGATGAGTGAAGCGAAAGCGAGTAGACGACGATCAATCTGCAATCCATTAGACGAGTAAAGCAGCTATATACACACTATACAGCTACGTTCGCTTACTTACGAAAGCTATTGGTACGTACGTATGCATGTAATATGTAGATATGTACGTCGCGTCGCCTACTACCACGAACAATGGATAAGTTTACTCGTTTTCTAATTTTAAATCTGTAAGCGCATGATACGACTTGGACTACGAGCACTACCATATGCGCCGGAGCATATTCTAAGAAAATGAGAAAATTTCGCAGCTGCACGAACGTACAGTTTGCATCGAGAAATTTCCTCATGTTTACCGCTCCCGTAAGGTAGAAATTTTTACAGGGGCTAGTTAGTTGGGGCAAAAAAAATTTGCGTAAAACCAAGTGTCAAAGTTGCAAAACATTGCGTTAAACGTCATTTGTAACTTCCCCAATGAAATAACATTTCGTCGTTTTTAATTTTACTCGCGCAAACTACCGCTTATTAAACTTTTTCGAAAACATTCCGGGAAGGGGGTAGGGCTGAAGCTCCTCCACGCTCCCTATCCCTCGTCTATGCTGCCGACCTCCCGCGAAATCGCCTGGCTCAGCGACAAAGAACGATGCTCAAAACTGACGCTTGAAACGAACGAGCGCGAACGTTATATTAGTGAACAACTTCGAGGAGGCGAATATACGGTGATTCTGAAATAAGAAAACAGACGCAGAACAAAAATCATTCCTTTGAATTTTTACACGTTATCAACTCTCAACTCGAGTAATTTTGGAGGAATTGTATCGATTCTTTTTTGTCATTCGAGTATTACAGAAATTGTTGAAGCTGCACGTTAGAATAAAAGTACGCCGCATTTTTGCATCGTAAATATACCCATAATCTTACTCTATTACGAGTACGTGTACAACTGTACATGTATGTGTATGTATGTACAATTGTACATACATATGTACACTTACACGTCAGGTCAGATCTACATTCCACATAATACCTACGTGTGTACTCGCTCTCGTACCAGGTGTACACCGATACCGATACCGATACCGATACCGATACGTACGTCGCGCCGTGTCGCGTTAATCAACGCGGGAGACATTATAATTATAGTATTCCAGCACTAATTGCGCGTTAAATCAACAAGGTTCACGTCCCGTAGGACTGTCTCCATCGCCTTAATCCTTGGCCGTGATACAAATCCTATTCAGGGTCGGGGATAAGAGCCACGGGGAAGAGACATCGGGGGCGGGGCGGGGGGTGAAAAGTATCGTTTCATTTTCTTCTCAGTACCTAGTAGCAGCTACCTACTTACTACTACCACCACCGAGGGCTACCTAACCTACATACGTACTTATAATTGCGGTTCCAAAATGAGTGCCTTTTTGCAGCGAGATGTTTACAAGTTTACTCTATGTTAGGTAGACACGGTCGAGTGTTGTTCTCGCATATGCGTTGGTACCGCGACTTTGTCTCGTGTATACCGGAGTAGCTGCGATGCCCATACTACCATAGTGCATCCGCATGTACGAGTATACACTTACATAATGAATGTACGCATCTACTACATACAACAGCCATACGTAGCGCACAGTACGTACATACATACATACATACATATACTCGTACATTATAAGTACACAATGTACACCTACATGTACATACCTAGCATACACGTACGACCAGGTCGCGCGGTTGTAGCCTTTTATTTCCAATTACCGACTACCGTACAGTTTCGTAGAAACTTGCGTGTCTAATGGCCAAACGGGATGGTGCGGTACAGTGCCGTGCAGCGCGGCACGGCACGGCACGGTTAGCAAATTACCAGTACGAAGCAAAATTAAAGGACCAGGGCGACCAGCTATCGTAGTACAACCGGCAACGGCCGGTATTGCATTTACCGTAGCGCGTCAGTCATTGTTTAGTGTACGACCTCCTACCTCATCGCTCCGCACCGCACCGCACCGCACCGCACCATCCCGTTTGGCCATTTTATTAGTCAGGTGTTGGTTGATATCGCTATATGATGTAGTCGGAGCATAATATGCTGTACACAGTGTACACGCAGCATTAACTCGCAGGCTTACAAGCGTAGTACTCGTAGCTCTCCGTATGCAATGCAATACATTGCATACCTATATGTATGTAGATACCTACATATATGAAAACGTAATGCGTACGTGTACCTATTGTTGGAGATTAGTACATACTGTGCAGCAGGCATTCGTGTAAGTAGGTACGCATGCGCACGCGACAATTCGCCCATTTTGGTCCAGAATCCGATGCTCTAAGTTTGAGTCCGACGAATGATGTTCAGCTGTGCCCTGAAGACCGCCGCCAAGTTCTGACAGGTACTAACGAAAAAAGTTTACTTTTCATCGAATCACGACCAAATGCATCTTACAACTTGTACGTATTGACCAATTGATGTAATCCTACTAGCGAATCGAGCCTCTCCCCCTCCCCTTCCTCAAAGTAAAGCGAGAATGTGGCCAAAATTGTCGCGGTAGCGTCCCTAGGTCCCTCCTCCTCCTCCTCCTCCTCCTCCTTCTCCTTCTCCTCCTCCTCTGAAATGGTACCATTGGGTTGCGAAAAATTATCAGAATACTTATTTAGCGCGTGTAACTTCACTTTGTTGCCGATGCTTATAGACTAGAGGAAGAGTGAAGGATTGTCGAAAGATTAGGTAGCTTATGATACTCGCGTTGTAGGCTTGTGCTTGAAACTTTCAGGAGCAACGCGATGCCGACAGTATATGTAGTTTTACCATTCGTTGCCGGGCTGGGCTGCTGACTGCTATAAACTTACAAGTTTTGATTCAACTCGCCGTTCACTCCGCGTACATTCTATAATTATTTTGCATTTCACTGCACCAGTGCTAGAGTTATTGGCTATCGGTCCTTTAGCTGCTGGCTGTCGGCTAAAGTATGACGTGCCAATGCCGTACGATATTAATTGCCATCCGAATCGAACAAAAACTGTCTTATCGAGTGTAGGCGTTACGCCTACGCGTATTATTTCGCACCCCGAAAGTGACGAATGAGCGGCGAAAAGAAATGCGTACGATGCGGATGGCGATACGATTCGTAATTTTTTGAAAATCGGAGAGGGTACTGAGTGCCATATGCACGCGTTCATGGTGCGTACCGCATACCTACAAGTTAACAGAGTCACAGTACACGGCTGGTGCGATCCCACCTCCTCTACCCCCACGTTCAACGACCAAAAGCCACCGAACGAGACGCGACGCGAAGCGAAGGCGAAGGCGAAGGCAAGGTACCTCGCCATCCACATTCACTTGTACCTGCGAACTCGCACGCTGCCAATGAACTGGTTTCCGCCACGTACCGAGTACCTACCTACCGACCGACCGACCGACCAACCGACCAACCGACCTGCCGTAATTGTACAACGTGTACGTATATACATTGTATACGTACAATGATGTGTAGGTACTCTAAACACTGTATAACACTGTATAGGGTACACACTACGCACTACGCATTACGAGTACACTCTACGCGTGTATAATTGTAAATTGTAAGTAGGTGCTAGGTAGATGCAGGTACCTACTCGCAGGTACGAAAAATTCGGCAAGTTACGTCGTTCATATTCGTCTCGACTAGCACAGTGGGCTAGTGCGAAATCGCGTGCCTGGCCGAACAGATCGGCTGTGGCCTCCTTCAGCGAAAACTCACGATTCCGCAGGCTGGCTCAGAGTCCACTATTCCGGGCATTTTTATTGGCCTCAACCGGGTTGTAGCGGATTTGGTTAAAAATTTTTATACGCCCGAAATAGACGCATTTACTAGTGTTTTGTATTTGGGAAGTGTGGCAGTAGATCGCCGATAGGGACGATTTGTGGCTCGTAGCAGCGTTTAGTAACCAACTCGAAGACCAAGTATATCATTGCTAGGAAGAGACGGACGGAGGGAGGGGGAGGGAGGGATAGGGGCAGGGTATATATTTAAGGAACGAGAATACGAGCGAGTACGGATGTTGGAGTTGGGCCTTTTCGGCTTTTTCTGCTGACTGATTGATGGAATGTCAGCCTTTGGGGTTGGCTTTTGGGCGACGGCAACGATAACGATACCGGTACACGACATCGTATTGCCGTTTAAGTCAAGTCCTAAGGTCTCGGTAGTCGGTACACTTCTACTCGTTCACTCGCGGTACGCAGGTAGGTACTCAAAATAGCAGATACGTATAGGTAGGTAGGTAGGTAGGTAGGTAGGTAGGTAGGTAGGTAACTAGCTATGCACGCTTTGTATGTACCGAGCTACGTATAGCGTGTGGAACTGCGGGTACTACATGGTCGCTGCTACTTGCTTAGATACTTACACTTACCTATACTACGCACTCTCCGACTAATGGCTACACTTACATGGAAATTATTAGTCGCGTATTTTCCCGCGATCTAGAGCCGCCTTTTCCTCTTATTGTTCTTGTTGTATATGTTGTTGTTCTTAGCAGTTTACCACGCCAACGCCAGTCAGTCGCCGTCTTCCCGCAAATACAATGCTTACGTGCGCGTATTCTCGCTCCCGCTCATTCTCTCTCTCACTCTCTCTCTCTCTCTCTCTCTCTCTCTCTCTCTCTCTCTCTCTCGCGCCCATTCTGTTCGGCTGTAATTACACACCTTTCTTTATTTTCACTCGTAGCACCGTCTGCGTTTTTGCCACCATCGCATCGCATCGCATCGCATCGCATCTCACTTCACTACACACGATACATTCGACCGCCACCGTACCATTTTGTAGCTGAGAAATTCGTACCATTGTTCTACTACCTACTTTTCTGCCCATTTTTTTTTTATACCCAAGTACGCGAATATTTCTTACGTAGCGTACGCACAGGTACGTCTACCTATTGCTATTTTCTATAATCCTTAACCGATTATTACCTAGTCGTACTTACTGGTATCGCGATAACAGTAGTATCTGCGCCGTGCCACGGATTAGCAGGTACCACTGCTAATAGCCAGTGGATACCTATCACCTACCATAAAACAATGCTACTCACCAACGCATACCTACCTAGAGGCGTGGTATAAACGCAGGCACGCGGGGCAGCTGATGTACGCGTACAAAGCGTATACTCGTACATTTGTTGACGATAGGTAGAAAAAGCTAGCTACTAGCTGTAGCTGTAGCTACCTACCCGGTTCCGGTATGTATGTACCTAAGATGTACGTTCGCATACAGCTTACACTGGATCTGGCTTTGGGTATTGGGTACACCCGCGAAAGACCATAAAGAACGACGAATCCGCTCTTCTTAATATTTTAAAAATATTGTAGCTTAATTTAGCGTTATGTTTTGAAATTTTTTAACGTCGCGTTACTAGTTTATTCGTTACAAATTGCCGGCGCCGGCGCCGCTTCGTTTGAACGACTCGGCGGCATCTCTACCTACCTACCTACATCTACTTAGTCATCGTACTAACGTACAACGAATACTTACTTACCCGCTTCTATGGGAATGTCGTCTACTCGTTGGTGGTTGCGGCAATAATTCGCATTTCTCGATGACTAATGGTACGTAACGTTTCCGTCGTAGGTACGCGTAACCGCAACCTGTCATCCGTCATACTTGTCGCCGATGGCGGCCGCGTGTACCTTTCGGATTGCACGCTACCCAACGTAGTTTTTTCTGCATAGGTATATCGTTACATGTGTACGAAGCAAACGGCTGCAGCAACATCGTTTCGGGTATTCGGGTTTCTAAATAGGCCTGCTAAGCGCTAATCGATCGTTTTGTGGCTGATGTGATGTGATTCGATGTGACATGTGACGTGAAAATTTGTAAATCGTTGGCCAGCTAGTGGGAGGCACCATCATCCGATACTTTCTACATACGTGTTGCACACAACTAGGCAATTAGCCATTTTTAGGTTGCGCTAACTGGTGCAGGCAGTACATCTGCATACGTGTAAGGTATGTACCTACCAACAGTGCTTACGAACGAACTACCTACCTACCTACCTACCTACCTACCCACCCACCTACCTACCCAGAGGCTTACAGAGCACGGGCAAGTGGAAGGGTAATCGGTTTCACACACACACACACACACACCCACTCGCCGGCATGTGAGAACTATTGAGTACACGACTTGCACAAAATTAGGTAAAATCACACTGGAGGGAGGAAACTTCCGGGGCTTTGTTTTCCCCAGAATTTTTTTTTTTTAAATAACTTCGAATGGTACATGTGTGCGGCGTAGTACAATCCTCAACATGTAAGTATTACAAAATTGGACATTTAAGGCTTAGAGATACGCTAAAACACTGTTTCCTCTCGAGGCGGAGTTCAATGTGGCTAAAATAAGAAAAATGAGAAAAACCGATCGAAACCCCACTTTGGGGGGGGCTGTTATGAGGTACAATGGAGCTGAAAAGTCGGAACGCCCCCGAAGACACGTCTAGCTAGGGCCCTGACTAAATGTGCGTACCGAATTTCAACTTTCTAGCTCAATTTGGCGTAGAGATAGGGAAGGAAGAGCCCTTTTTCAAGGTCAAAAAGGGGGAAACAACCCCCGTATCTGCCTTCCTAATCGACTAAGGAGGTTCATTTTTCGGTATGTTATGCAACTTTTGATTTTCTATCAATGATTTTGACCACTCAGTACCCCCTCACCCCGATGCGGGGCATAACTTAATTTTGATCCAAATTTCGAGTCTGAAAAAAAAATAGTTATTAATTCTTTTTAAAAATCTTTCCTTATTAGTTGGTAAATTCTTGGCCGATCATCCTCCCACCTGCCCGCACCGAGTATATCGTCGCTTCGGAGGGCTACTGTACCTACCTACCCACCTACCTAAACAGTTCGGAAAAGTGGAAGTAGGTAAATCTGGGCGGTTTACTTGTCCATTTGTTTGACGAATCGTATCGCCGACGAAACTGAATCGAGCACACCGTGCTCGGCATTCGATGTACGGTACGAAAAAATGACTAACGCGTGGTCTGTGCCAGATAACCCTGCGCACTCTTTCGAAGGTACCTACATATTTTTTCGTAAATACAGCCGAACGCCGAAGGTACACGCTACACGACACGAACGAGTAAGTTGGTACTGTTCACGTATCGCATTTGTCACGGATTTACGCAGGAAACGAAACGCGCGCGTACCGTACCGTACCGTACTGTACCGTATCGTTTGCCAAAAAAAACTATTTTTATTCGCGTCGCGGTCGCCGCCACAGCCTTCTTTGCTCGCGCTTGTAAGACAATACGTGTACGTGTACGTGTTCGCATTTTTCAATCCTCTCTTCCAATTTTTCTCCCTCCAACCCTTTTCCTTGTTTTATTTGTAACCTATCGACGTAAATAAAGCTATACGCACGATTCGTATATGAACGGAAAACGCGGCGCAGGGTGAAGCAGAGGCAGATCGCGATATTTCGCGAGCGAATCGGTCGCTGTTAATGATGAGAATACTTACGAGTCTACTCTACCCACTGAATTGCTCATCAACTGCCAACCCGAACGAACAACGAGTTGAATCGTAATAGCTGGGTATAGGTAGCCAGGTAGCTAGGTAGCTACTAGCTAGGTAAGGCACGTCCTACATGTTACGTATACGCGTACTTAATCGTATCTCGCGTCATCTTGTGTAGCGTGCGTTTTTTCGCGCGCGTACAAACTGCGCTTCGCCCGATATACTCGACTTACCTCTACCTGCTTCCTACCACCTACTCGCTGGCTTGGGCTACCCAGCTGGCCCAGCTTATGGCTAAGTTGCGCGAGTATGTAGTGTTGATAGTAGTGCAGGTGGTATAAGTAGCGAGTATCATTAATTCATTA
Source organism: Ferrisia virgata (assembly GCA_900060175.1). Lineage (NCBI taxonomy): Eukaryota > Metazoa > Arthropoda > Insecta > Hemiptera > Pseudococcidae > Ferrisia > Ferrisia virgata. The sequence continues at coordinate 10,644 of FIZR01015026.1, forward strand.
CCGTACGGTACAACAACGATTTCGCTTAGCACGTAAGTCGGCGAGTTTTTATTTCATTATTTATCGAATTACGGCGTCGATATTGGTTGTGTCGATGTCGAGTTGGCTGCGTCCTGCGTCCTGCGTCCTGCGTCTTGCGTCAGGCACAAACGATGGTAGACTACATACGTGTACGTACCGGTAGGTCTACGTCTAGGTCTAGGTCTAGGTTTAGGTCTGAGTACCAGGTAGCTAGGTAAGAAAATGCTATCGCTGACGCTAACTAAGCGCGGCCGCGGAAAGCCCGTACACAAATAAAAACAGGATACTTTGTATAAAATGGTAGATCCGTATGGTACCTTCTACGTTTCGTGCAAAAAAAAAAGTAAAGATCTAAATAAAAAACAGAAATGCTCGTGGCGCGGTGGCGCGATGGCGCGAGTCGCCTCTCCGTTACGATCGGTATTCGGCGTATGGTATGCGGTCGTACTTAAAATAGACGCATCGCCGAAACAGTCGAATTAACCCTGTACGCTGCACCGCCTCGCCTCGCCTCGCCTCGCCTCGCCCCGCCACGCCGCGCCTCGCGTGTTGTCGCATCGCCGCCGAACAACGTACTCGTAGTATTTACGATTTTTGCTCTCGCGAGTTGAGGCTCGCAAATCGCCAACGCCAACGCTCATCGCGATAACCACCAAACAGAGAGCCGTGCGGCGTGGCACAGCCTGGCTTACGTTCGCCTAACGTCGTATTTTTGCACGATACGAACGTACGTATATACTACGCTACGCACACGTACCGTCGTATTTGTAGTATCCGTTTCGGAACAGAGTATCGCAGACTGATGATAGCTAGTGGCGCTCGTGCGTCGTGCGTCGTGCGTCGTGCCCTTCTTCCCTACCCGTTTGCTCCATCGTTGGCGAAATTCGACGCGACACTCGGTATCGTAGGCTTATTTCATCAGCCGATAGCAGAGCACCCAGCGCGTTTGTTTATGCGGCCATCGTTGTAGCTAGAGGTGGTAGTTGGCTACTTAGTACATTAGACCGTAGGGCAGAGGGAGAGGGAGGGGGAGGGGAGTATGCGTACGTGCATGTGAGAGCCGGTAGCTAATCGCGCCGCACGAGTATAGGCCGTAAGGGCTAAAGTTATATCGTGTATGTATAGAGAGAGATACGTTCACGCCTACGCAATTACCGCTTTACGGTTAGTCGGTACGTTTTTCGTACTGACCATTTCTACGTACGTACGTACCGTATGCACGCGGATACGTGAATGCGATACGTGTACATCTGAGGTGTAAGTAGAGGTACCCTCTACTCCACTCTACTCTACTCTACCGCTAAGTAGCGTTGTTTTTAATATTTATACGATTCGATTGTTGCAGACTATCGTGAACGGACCATCAGACATGTCCGAAATGGGTGTAAACGGCCAGCACGTTGTAAGTAAATCGACCGTGGACGAATGTAGCGCGATCACGACGACCAGCGGTGCCGTAAAAAACGAAGCTTCCTCGCTTATATTCGTAGACATAGACGTACTAAACGAGAGCAGAGTTAAGGCGACGACCGTCTCCGCTGCTTTCTCTACAGCCACAGCCACAGCCACAGTCACAGCCAGAGCAATTGCCACTGCCCCTGCCACTGCCACTACCACTGCCACTGCCACTACCACAATCACCCTGGACGTGGTCCACGAAGACGATGGTACAGCCTCCTCTAGCTGTCGCTCGTCGCAAACGAATACGAACGTGAGCCGAAAACGATCGCTCGAAAGTAACGGCCACAATTCCGGACGTAATTCGAAAAATCGCGCTTCCAACGGTCAACTACGCCGTGTCGACGATTTCGATACGCTTTACGACGAAATCGGTACGAACGGCGGCGATGGCGACAACGAAGACGTCTTCGAATCGGCTGAAAGTGCCGGTAGCGTTGCGAGCGTCGTTGCCGTCGGCGGCGATAAAAACCGCGCGTGTAACGTACCATTACTCGGCGGTGGCGACGACGACAAAAGTGTTGACAACGTGGATGGCAATGGCGATGGCGATGGCGATGGCGATGGCGACGGCGAAGACGAAAGCGACAGCGGTTTTTTTACTCAGCAGCGCTCGCAGCGAGTTCTTCTAACACCGCCGTTGTTCGATGAATTGACTACTAACAGCGACAATAATAACACCACCACCGCTACCGCCATTTGTAACCTTACAACCGCTACTTATAACGCTAATACTACCAATATCCACGTGCCGAGTGATCACGAATTTACCGCCACCGACGCCGTTACCGAGGATGCGATTTTGTGCTCGAATCGGCATCAGTGGTTAGCATCGACGACAACAGTCCACGAACTTGTGCCATTGGCCCGCGCAGCTGGAAGCGACGAAACGACGACGACGACAAAGACCACAAAGACCACAAAGACGAAAACTAAAACTAAAACGAAGACGACGTCGACTCCGACGACCATATCCTCATCTACGTGCGAATCCGCTCACCAGCATTGTAGTTTAATCGAAGAATGCCGTTACAACATTCCCGATACCGTATTAAAAGTAAGTTTGCCAACACCCTGTACCGAGTGGGTAGGTACGAAAATGGTAGCGGACGAGTCAGCATCTCGCGATTTACGCGCCACGTCCTTTGCACGAGTTGGTAGCGCCGAATGCTGAAAAGCCGACGTCGAATACGCGCAAGCTAAAGCAGCGAATGGGTTGCAACGAAACCCGGTAAACATTGTCCATCTAGCGCACCGTTTTAAACATTTTAACAACAATTCGCTCGCTTTTTACTCGCTTACCACATTTACCAGCTGTCATGACCGTCGGGTCGTCTCGCTATGGTAGGTACGGTCAGACGACGACGACGACGACGACGACGTCCGAGTATTTAGTATTCATTTACGTAACTCGACTATGCGATGCTGAACTTTTTTACGTATTCGCGTACTTTTGTGCGCAGGCCTAGCTACGCTTGGCGATACCTTATTTAGGTTACGTTTTTAGATTAGTGTGCTTGGCTATAGCTAACACTAACGGTTACTAATTATTATGGTCGCTCGGCGGCTACTACGGCTAGCTTGGTAGATCGGTAGATCGGTAGATCGGTAGGTAGGTAGGTGCTTAGGATGCGACTAACGAGCGTGTATTGTTTGACTTTTACGTAGGACGTGGTTCGCGAATCCAAGTACATCAGTAGCAGCGAAAGCAAAACCACTAGGAAGAAGAAAAGCGCGTCTTCTCGAAATCAAACTAACGCCAACGCCAGCCTGACCACGGACGCTGCCAGTGAAAACGTAGCGGTCGCCAGCGCTACCATTACCACCACGACCGCAACCGCCATCTCGTCGTCATCGTCTCCTTTGTCCACCACTAATGCGCCGCCTGCCAAAATCAAAAAAGGCAAAAAGAGCAAAAAATACGCCGCCGACCAAAAGGAAAATATATCCGTCGTAAGTATCGCGCCATCACTCTTACCTAGTGCTTCATTCAACACCTATCTATCCCCCTACCTACCCCCCCCCCCACCCACCTCCATGTCCAACTGTTGCGCAATTTTCTACAGGTACGTATTAACTACGTAAATTGTAGCTACATAAGACGTATATGTAGTTGAAATTTAAATTGTACAATGCGCGCTGCGCGTTTATCTTCTATTTTTCACGCTACAAACGTTCACGAGTACGAGTATGTAGGTAATTTAATACTTGGCGGTAGATTGTACCAGTGCAGATGTGTATGTGGTACCTACCACCCCATACATACATACATACATACATATAGGTTTATGGTAGGCGAAACAAGTACGATGCTTGTGTAGCTACGCTCGTGATTTGTATTCGCATAAGCATCTAACCTACCTACGAGTATAATCTAATTCGTTGCAATGTCCGCGATTTACTTGCTTTTTCACGATTACTCGGCTGAGTATGCAGGCCTGGACTGGCCCCTGAAATTTCACCGGCCAAACACGATGAAACGTAAGACCCTGCTATGCCAATGGATTGAGAAGGTGACTGCAGTGGCGACGTATCAACTGTCGCCTTCTTGCTGGCGGAAATTTTGCAAAATTTTCAGCATAAGCGGCCGAATAATGAGAATAACGAGTATTTTGGTACACACTTGTACGCTCTAAATGTTCGGTATTCGTGTTTTTTACCGTATAAAAATGAATTTTTACGTGAAAAAATTGTTTTGAAGCGGGACCGGAAGCCATACTAATCCATCCTTACGCCGGCGTCGCTACAAACGCTTTTTGCGGCGCACATCTCTAATTGAGTATTCTCATTCGGTTCGATAAAAAAACATTCGCGCCTATATGAATCTTATATAACCGAATAAAATGCGTCTGTATAATTTTTTATTCTACCATCGTTTTAATGAAAGATACGTATTACCTCATTTGAAAAATTGGCAATCTGCGCGGCGCCAGAACCGCGGTGAACCGGCGGCGCACCATGGTCAGTCCAGATCTGAGCATATGTATTCGAGTAGTAAATATGTAATATACCTGATACTGGGACACATTTTTTCCCCATCGCTCAACACCTATTTTTCACTAATTTAAGCCTTATTTTTATATAATTTTCATCAAATCAACTCTTAATTAATAGAATCATTTCTTACTCAAATTATTATTTTTTTATTCACTCAACACTACTTAGCATTGCTCAATGCATCATACTTTTCTTTAATTTTTGATACATTAAATCATTCCTGGCAGATTCATAATACCTATCTCTCATAATAGTTTTCCAACTTGCTGTAGTACCATCTCTTATTTCAATATTCCTATCCCTTCTAGGAGGTAATTGTTCAGGTTTTTCAGGTACTAAAAATGCTATCATCAAAATTGAATAATTTAGAATTAAATTTTCGAATTTTATTATTTTTATTTTTAGTCGAGTAATTTGCAACTGCTTTTGCTCAATCATTTTTCTTCAATCTTGAACATCCTGAGATATTTTTGCCTTTACAATAATTATATACCTAGTTGATTTCTTGTAAGTTGATTTTCAAGCTTTGTAATTAACTCCATTATGTATAAAGAAAAAATTGTAATAAGAAAATCTAAAATTGGTTGGACCATATTATTTTTCAATTTTTTTTTTTTTTTTTTATAAATACATAATGGAAAATGATATGTAATGAAGATATCATAATTGATTATAATAACAATCCCGAAGAATATAATGAATTT
>FIZR01015030.1:0-36361 GCA_900060175.1 Ferrisia virgata
CCTCCCTTGGATGTGACTTTACTCTCATGTAAGTCAAGTACCGACTAGTTTTGATACAAACCTCTTTTCAATATCTAAATACTTTCATCTATATTTCAACATAAGGTAAAAATGTAAGATCCACTTCGGCAGGTGGAAGAGAGGGTTGCAGGATTTAAATTTCCTTTCATGTGTTAGAAAATGTAACCATAGAGGCACAACACGAGCGAAGAGAAGGTGAAAATTTTACAAAATATTCGGTACAACGGGATCGCAAAATGATTGTAAACATTAGAAAATTTTGGAATGAAAATTTCAAAGCTTTTAACTCCTAAAAATCGTCCACTGTGGGCACAAAGGCCCTTTTTAGTTTTCACATCTATGTTTTGAATTGCATATACAAAATAAATAAAATATGAGAAGCGGGATGAGGAAAATGCTCTTAAGCTGCAACTAGCCTCGGGTCCCACATATTTATAATCTGGAATAGATGCCACGTGTGGTGTGGGAAATATGTTTATTTTTGCTCCGGAGTAACCATTATTTTCAGAAAGAATAACCAGAGCTAACCGGTTTTTTTATGACAATGTAAAAATCTTTGAAATGATTTTTCATTTGTAATCGCGTGTAATTCCTATAGCATAAAGGAATTAGGTGGGTAATAATTGAACATAATTAAAAAATGTTTCAATAAACAACAATAACCAACAAAAATTTATCAGATAGTAATCAATAGCACAATAATTTTCTGGAAGGTACTAAAAATTTGAAAAAAATCATCGCTTCAAGATCCCTAATCAGTGGTCGGGATGAGGGATGCAATGAAGCTAAAGAGCCGACATCGTTAAAAGCCACATCTAGGACCCTTACTTTAAATCTACATATCAAATTTCAATTTCCTAGCTCAATTTGGAGGAGGTGAGTTATGCGAAGAACAAACTCAAAAGATGAGTAAAACCGACTAAAAACTACACTTTCGGGGTTGTGAGGATCCAAACTTTGGGGGAGGGGGACGAGTTATGTGAAGAAAAAACTCAAAAAATAAGAAACCAACTAAAAAACTACATTTTTGCATGCTGCGAGGGAATGAAATGAGGTTGAAAAGTTGAGATCCCCATAAGGTACATTTAGGACCCCTACTAAATGTACATATCGAATTTCAACTTTTTAGCTTGAGATAGGGAAGGAACTGCCCTTTCAAGGGTTTATTGGGGCTAAAAAGTCGAAATCCCGAAAAGGTACATCTAGGACCCCCACTAAATGTACATACCCAATTTCAAGTTCCTAGTTTAATTTGGAGGGGAGTGATGCGAGAAACAAACTCAAAAAATAAGAAAAAAACGGTCAAAAAACCGCATATTCAAGATTGTAAAGGAGTGAAATGTGGCTGAAAAGTCGGGACCCCCTAAAAGGCACATCTAGGATCCCTACTGAACGTACATCCTATTTTCAACTTCCCAGCTCATTTTGGTGGGGAGATAGGGAAGGAACCACCCTTTTTCAAGGTCAAAAAGAAGATAAACCCTCATATCTTCCCGCCTAATTGACTTGGGAGCTTGATTTTTGGATATGTTATACAACTTTGGATTCTCTATCGATTGACTCAAAACGGAACAATTTTAACATTTTTGGCCCTTTAGCACCCGCTCCCTCAAAATGGAGCAAATGAAACAAGAAACAATTACTGACCATCACTTGGATAACTTTAGAATAGCAGAGCTTCTCTTGAAAGTAGAAGGAGGATGAGAGATATTGAAAGGAAGGGAGGGATAAAGGTAGTTCTTAAGGTGAAAATTTATTCGTCAGGGTATCTAACGGATTTTTTTTTTTTTTGATAAATCACGACGTTTTTCACCAGATTTTTAAAAACCATACAAACAATTTTCTAATTATTTTTTCAAAAAAAATTTTGTCTTTCACGTTTTCAGTTTTCGTAACTACTTTTTCTTGAAATTCTGACTAAATTCTCTAATTTTTCACACTACTTTTACCACATGTTAAATACACTGTAATATTTCTGGAAATTTAACGACCAAAAATGCTCATAGATTATAAAGAAAGAAAGTGAGATGAGCAGGGGTATAAAAAGGCTTATGTCATTAAATTTTTCTCTTCAACTGGAATCAAAAAGCTATGGAAATCCTACGTTTGTATTAATAATAAAAATTATATTTCCTGTTCGTCACCAGGACAAATATAAGAGCTTGGAAACATTGGTTTGATAGAGGGACTTAGGATAAGCTCAATTTTTTAGGCGCACAAACCTTACCTTTAACAGCAGAAACGAAAGACATAGCAATAGTTTGCTACATCGTCTCCTTATCACTACCCATTTTCAACTATGAAAGGGAGCAAGCATAAACGAGTCACAAACGAATGACAAAATTCTCTCCCCTCTCCTTCTACTCCACACGACTCGGGTCTTGTGTGCCTCGCCTCATCCGTGGTGGGGGGGGGGGACAAATGAAAATTCTTCGTTTACAAACGTGTAAACGAAGTATGAATGATTCACACCATTTCTACGTACCATTGACCACCAGTGAAGGGGAGCTGGTGAGCTGTGGTGATGGAGCCGAGCTGTGTGGTATCAAGAGAGTTTTTGTACATTTTGTAGCACGATTTTTTTTCGCAGCCAACTGCTTCTAAGGGTTCTCTTTATCAGTCCAGTGTCTCTGAGAAACTTAGCAATCTAGTTACTGACACCTATTCTCCCTTGGTATGAGATTTCATTCCCAAGGTATTGAAATATGTTGACCTATTTGGTCGTTTTCCTCCTTAGTTCTTATTACATCATTCTCCTTGAAAGCCACCGCTATAATCAAAATATCGCCAAATCCAAATGGAAAAATTGAAATAACAGCACACTATAAAATAAAAAAAATCAATTCATCTATCACATATACTACATCAATTCCTGTCTCTCAGTTGAAAAATTTTTCAACGGAACATGTTGCAGGAAAAAAACTTATACTCGTATTTCCTCCTAAAGTATTTGTAAAACGACAAGAAATTTTTTTTATATCGCTTTGAGACAGTTTCGTAAAAAATAAAATTGAAGAAAAATATATGTATCATTTTATAAGAAAATTTTTGACAATAAATTGAAAATAATACACGAATGTGGAAAATTTTCACAATGAAAAATAAAATTTTAAATTCACTGACAGAATATTTTCTTAGCAAACATTTACGTACAATTTTCAAGCTATGAAAAAATGCAATAGAGAAAAATTACTCCGGGAGTCAATTTCTTCTCAGGTCGAATTTCAGTACAATGCTGATCTCTGGCATATTTTTCAAAAACCACACACCAGGCTCAATGCCATCTATACTTTTATTCATTCACTAAAGCTTCACTTTCTCATATCCAGCGCTTCGTACGTTTTAGCCATCATTTAATTCACTTTCGGCGAAACAGATGTCGCCCCTGTTCAGACACATTCTAGCAGAAAAAAGTTTGCACAGTTAATCCCTTCATTTGATGATACAACACGATTCGGATTTTCTCAAATAACTGGTATACATACACTAAAAAAACGAGAGGAAAATGTAATAGATAAAATTTTCATTCTTTACCAGACTACAGTATACATATGTAGAATAAAATTATAATCCTAAAAATACGTGACATCATTCAAACTGTCTGCATTGTACATAAAAATATTTTCTTATTAATGAAAATTCAATTAAGAGGTTAAAATTTATTATAACAGCAATAAGATATGAAACGAGTATGTAATTCAACGTTCCAAAAACGACGGCGACTGTTACGCTTTCTTTTCTTTTTCTTTCCCTTTTTCTTTTTTCTTTTTTTTTTTTTTTTTTTCTTTTTCTTTCCCTTTTTTTTTTTTTTTTTTTTTTTTTTTTTTTGAAAAGACTCCCGAAAAGTATTAACGTTTCACGCGTGGGTAGAATTTTCACAATAGTACCTAATTTCAAAACATTATTATTTGCCTACGGCCGGTGATTATTCTCAAATACATAATCAAATTTATTACAAAAATGAAAGAAAAAAAGAGAGCTAAATTGCCTTTTTTTTTCTTTTTTAGAAAAAATGCTGATAATTTGTCATGGCTTTATTCGAATATCTGATTTGTTGGTGGCTGGAAATGGTTCGCCCCTCGCTCCGTGCACACAGTAATCCATCTCTTTCAAATGTTGACTTGTATGGATAAAATCCAATACATATAGTACCTATGTTTCCGTTTTCTTACTTTTTAATGTCGTTCGGTTGTGTTTTTTCTACATTATTATGATACAAATGAAACCATGGATTACCTTTTAGCTGCTGCAACGATTTTTCATTATTTATTCGCTATTAGTGTAAAAGAGAAAAGATGTATCTTTCAATGGGTTGTTTTTAGACTTTCTCGAAAAACGAAATGTAGACGTAATAACGCTCGATGATAGGCAAATATCAAACATGAAAAAAATAATGTAGGTAACAATTTAGTCAGCCACGAAATTTTATTGAAAATAATCAAAGTAAAATATTGGATAGAACTGATAAAAGAAATAAAAACATCATTCTACATTGCTTTTTCTAAATCAGCGGAAGAGGTACAGGTTGATAATCAGAGTAAATAATTAATACCAAATTTCAACTCACCAGCTCAATTTGGAAAGCAGATAATTAATGTGTGAGGCGACTTGGAAAAAAAACAGAAGATCATTAAAACTACTTCCTCTAGGTTATGAGATGGTGCAATTGAGCTGAAAAATCGTAATTGCCAAAAGGTACTTCCATATAGTTTCCCTACTGAATTTACTCGCGAAATTTCAACCTCTCAGCTCAAATTGGGGCGGCGATGTGCTCGAAAATTGAAACAAACCGAACATAACTGACCTAAAAACTACTTTTTTTGTTGTTACGGTGAAGCGCAATTTCGATGAAAATTTCAACATAGTGTCTAAAAAAATTTGTAGACTAAAATACCTGACTTTTCATGATCATCTAGCATGACTTTTAACATACTTTTTCGACATATTCGGTCCACCTCCCTCCCCCTCATAATAATTTTTTACCAAACATTTCGAAAAATATAATTTTGTAAAGAAAAAATCTTAAGTAACTCTTGAATTTGAATTTTTACAAACAACTTCTAACAAAGGTTCAAAAAAAAGAAAAATACACTTCAACTGAAAATTTTGCGTCAATTCATTCTTAACCTCTCAGTTTAATTATTTTTTAAATTCAAATCACTTATCAAGGGTGAGTGGAATTTTTTTCAATTTCGAAAAATGCAAGACTTTTGAGTCAATCTTCGTCAAAATGCTTGACTTCGCAGTACCCTGCATAACTTTGCATGACCGTTAGACACCCTCTCTAAATTCCGAAAATATTTCAGCTCTGTAGCTCAATTTCGGGGGCAGGCTATGAGAGGAAATGACCTCTTTCAAGGTCAAAATCGGAGAGAGAAAATCCATATCACCGCCTTCAATGGGGGTAGAAGGCTGCTTTCGGATATATTATCCAAATTTTCAGCGGCGAGGCCACACGGAGGGGTGGGAGGGGGTGTAACTCCCTACACGCCTTCTCCTTGAGGCCGAACTCCTCAAAATGTAGTTTTTGATCGTTAAAAAAGTCCATTTCTTTCTAAATTTCAACCTTTCTTCGCTCGGGCATACCGCTCAATTCATTCTTAGCCTGATTTTCTATGCCATATTTTCAATGAAAACCAGGCTATTACAGTCCATCAACCTATAGCAGAAGGGGGAGGGGTGGAGGGAGTCAACAAAATCCGCTTTGGAGTCTTAAAATACCATTACGACTAATTTTTGGCCATGTCTGATACTTTTTTTAATTGTTTAATTTTATTTTTTCCAACGAAATTAAAAAATTGTTTGGTCAGTTCGATAGTGACTAAAATCGATCAAATTTGGAGAAAAGGCTTCGATTGGCAGGCCATTTGATATTCTGAAGTAGGGGTAACCTCGACTCAAAATTCAGTTGTATCCAAATTTAGGGGATAAGGTGCCGAGGGGCTAAAATCGCAAAAATTGCTTCTTTTCAAGCCAATCGATAAAAAATCCAAATTTGTATAACATATCCAAAAATCAGCCTCCTAAATCAATTAGGTGGGGAGATATGAGAGTTTTCCTCTTTTTGACCTCAAAAAAAGCCTGTTCCTCCCCTAACTTCTGTCAAAATTTAGCTACAGGAAGTTTAAATTTGGTATGTACATTTAGTAGGGGCCATACACGGAGCCTTTTGGAGGTCTCGACTTTTCAGCCTCATTGCACCCCCCCCCCCCCCCCAGCACCAAAAATGTAATTTTTTGGCCTATTTTTCGTATCGTTTGAGTTCATTCCTCGCATAACTTCCCTTTCAATTGAGCTAGGAAGTTGAAATTTGGTATGCATATTTAGTAGGGGTCTTCCTACTTTCAAGCCTCATTGCACACCTTCACAGCCCCAGAAATGTAGTTTCATGGTCGATATGCGATGCTTTTTTTTTTTTTAATAAATTCAAATCTTAAAAAAATACACTGAAGGGGTGGAATCCCCCTTCTTTGAGCTATTCCCGGCTACGCCACTGCCACTGCAACTTTTAGTTCACTATCGATTGATTCAAAATCGAACAATTTTTGCAATTTTTTCCTTTCAGTATCCCCTCCCTCAAATTGGAACACAATAATAATAAAAAGGATGATATGTGACATGCTCAATAACTCTTTTAAAATCAAATCTTAGTCATACTTGAACGCTGAATAATTTGAACATGTTTTGTACATTTTTTTTTAGAATTATTCGAAATCTTGTAAGTCTTCACTCTCATGTGATCCAAAATACGAACCAACCTTACACATGAAAAATACATCCCATTTTTCATATATTTTTCCGGGTAAATTCCTACCATATAGGCCAAGTATTCGCATTGATAAACAATTTAAGCTGATTACGAATTTCTTCAAACAAGATAGAGCCACAGATCGTAAATGTTTGTCAACAAAATTGAAGAATTCTACTCATCATTTAAATTTTAGGCGCAGAGGAATTTTTCTGAAAATATGCGCGACACATCACCTGTAGGATATAGGTACCTGATACTTTGTATACGTATGCACAGCAGCAGTACGTACATAGGGGAGGGAAAAAAAACCTTCTCGAGCACGTGGGAAAAGGTAGCAGAACTGTAACGTTAGTAGGTATGTACGTAGTGACACGAACGTAGGAAATTTAATACATCGAATGCATTATGGTCACGTATCACAACCATCGTTCAGTGTCGTCCTTTTGCCGTTACGAAATTTAAAAGGTCGCAATGTAAAGAAAAAGAAAATTTCACGTCGGCGTATTCAAAATAATTTATCTATTGTTTTCATCTCGTCCGGGTTAATCTTTTTAATACCGTTTGCTTAATTCTTTAGCCTGGTCGGTTGAAATTAAAACTTCGCTCAATATGTTGTAGTAGAAGAATCGAGTTTTCAATACTTCTTGTACTCGTAGTATATATACGTATGTTTCGATAACGAAATTAAAGAGATTTGTACGTTAATTAAAATTTCCAACTATAAGTAGGTATTATACGATTTTTATAACTTAATTTTCTTTTTTTTTTCTCTTTTTTTTTTCAATTAAATGTTTTTAGAATTTTCTGTACGTAGCAAAGATACAAGAATAGCTCACTCACTATATTGGCTTTTCATGATATTCGTAGAACCCGAATTGATTATATTTAAACACTATATTCGAACATTTTTTGGTTTTTAAATGGCTATATCTATATCCAATTGTTGCATTACTCTATATCTATCGATGAAATTAAACCTAACTTATATGAACGTTACGTATATGTACACTGTACAATGTACACAAATACGAGTATACGTACGACTGTTCATAATCGCATAAGGATAAGCGCAAAAATACGAATAAATTACCCCTAACCCTATACACTGCACGTATATCTATATCCAAATCCGCAACAAATGTAGATTTTCACAATTAGTGACGTAATTTCTGCCACAAGTTTAGGTAGCTAGGTAGGTACCGTACTACCACAAATAACTATACGTAATACACAGATATCTATCATGTCATTTCCATTTAAACTCGAGTAAAAGTGAAATTATTCTGAAACTGATTTTTCTCCTCGAATAGGTACCTTTCTTAAATAAACGTATCTAGTATCTTTTACGTTCGGAAGAACGCAATGAATTATACTCAAGACGATAAACGTTTATTTACGAAAGTATAAATATAAGTAGAGGTACCTAACTACCTACTATGCTTTTCCAGTATTTCGAATGACACACCTACGCAAAGCTATAGGTTCATCTTTTTTCCAACTTCGATGTGATAAAGTTTTTTCGCACCTGTACCACTGCTGGTACGTTCTAAATGAGTATATTTTCAGCCACTCGATTTTATATCACATTATCAACGTAACGCAACGTGTTAATAAGTCAAAAACTCTCCTATCGCGCAATCATCCGCAGTATATTTTTATCACAGACAAAAATAAGGTAAAAAAGGTAGCCAAGTGTTAGCAATTCATTCATGCCGGACAGATTTCGATAAATAATTAATTCCATAAATTTACGAAATTGAGAAAATTCTTAAATCTTGATCAAATATCGTAAAAATTTATTTAATAAAATTTTCGCACAACATCGAATTGATATAAAATGAAAAATATGCGAAAATCAAATGGATGTCCATACCTATTCTCTACCTAAAATATCTTTTCATTTTTTCATATAGCATAAGTAGGCAAAAAATTATACATTTCTAGGGAGTTTTAAAAAATAATTGATAGCATTTACGAATAAATTTCGACGAAGTTTCTGTTTTTTTGATTCCTGAACAAACTGATAGCCAGTAACAAGTAAGCCTATTTTTTTCCAATCAGGACATTTCGTTTTTGTTGAAAGTTTTCTTGCAAAATTATTACTCACGAAACTGCATAAAATTCACTACCATGAAAATATTTTAGACAGACAATAATAAGACGTTGTGAAAAATGAACTTCTTCAATCTGATTGATCTTCACATTTTAACTTCGAGTCGAAATCCCCTGCCACCATTGGAAGATTTCAACACCGAAATTTCCTCACATAGAGGGAATGGTCTACGGCTCCAAAAATATTATCATTTTCGAATTTTGATTAAAAGGGCGAGGTAATTTGCAAAATATCAAAAAAAACAGATCTAATTTTTTTTTTAGAAAAAAAATTAGGCATTTTTTTCTTTTAGTGAAAAATTTTAGATCACGGATATGACACCGTGTCACGCTAAAAACAATTTGAAACTTCTTCATTATAAGATTTCAAAATACTCTAAAAGTTACTGAATTACATTCATAAACTTTTTCAATTTTTTAATTTTTTTTGTTTTTCGATTTTTCAATATTTTTATTTTACTTTTTTTTTCATTTTTCAATTTTTCGATTTTTTGATCATAAACTTCAAATAAAAAATAAAAAACATCATTTTTTCATAAAATGACCCCCTCCCCACCCTAAGACATATCCATTTTCATTAATTTTAAAAAAATGCTTCATTTTAAAATTTCTTTTTGTTTATTGATTTTGTAATTGTTTTTATACTTAAAATCAAAAATTAAAATTGTAACATCAAAAACGTCACGTTTTCAGAAAATGACCTCCAGCCCTAAGATATATCCATGTTAAGAAATTCTGTATTTACGCGCATTTGAAGAAAAATTATGATTTTAATCCAAATGTTTAGAGAGATGATGGGTCTATCGACATGAATTTTTTCAAAATTTTCCACCATTTCAGGAAGACGGCAGAAAAGAAATTGACAAAAGAAAAATTTGAATTACTGAAACTGCCAACCCTATAGAAAATTAGGGGAAAACATCAAATTTTTTTAAACCAAAGCATGCGTTTTGACGACTATAATTTTTAGAATTAAAAAAAAAAAATTTAATTTGAGCCATTTTAAAAAAATAAAAAAATGCGTTTTTCTCAGTAATAATTTCTAATACGCTAAAAATGAATAGAATTGTGAAATTTTATACCAGATTAAGTGATTAAAATTTTTTCTGAGGAACATAATTGCAGAATGTTGGGCATAAGCGTATACGGGGAGCGGGGGGGGGGGAGTTAAAAGGTCAAAAAGCGAACGAGAGGTTCGAACGAAAAATAAATGCCGGATTCGTATTCAGCGTGTCTGAATTAATCGCAAAGCAATTCTTTCCTAATTTTCTGACCCACATTCAACGTAAGGAAAAATTGCAATTTTATTCCAAAAAGGCAATTTTCAGCACATCCGCAGGCAACTTTCGCACTAATTCCAAGCAACAATTTATAACGAGAGAGTTTTACAATTTTGTATATTTATTAAAGGTATAGATATAAAATCGTAGGAGAGTCGTACCCAACTTTCGCGGCACAGTTTTAGAGCTCAGAGCCCCCTCCCCCCCACCTCAATTTGGAGTAACACCTAAGCTATTGATGCTGGTGTCGTCTTCGCATAAATCGAACCTCCTGAATACGATAATAAAGTCAGATTCATTATTTGACCATGTTTTAGTACAGAGCTATCACCAAATTTTTACACTTGTATATACTAATGGCCAAAATAAGATGTTAATTGAAGTTTGAACCCTCTTCATGACACATTTCTATCTACGTCAGTAACAATATCTCCTTTTAGGATATCATATTCTTTCTTATTTTTGACTTAAGGGAAAGACAAAATTTGACAAAATTTCGTTCAATACGTTTATAGAAATGGTCGTTATTTGAAAGGAAACTTGTATGAACAGTACGAAAAAATTGTATTTTCCTCACCCCCTTCTCCCCTCTTCTCATCTTGAAAAGTGATAAAAAAATCACTTGAAAATGAATTGACTTACCACATTTAATTTTAAGGCGCAGAAACTGAAAAAAAAAATCAGGCTAAAAAATGATAATTTTACATCCGAACGGAGGAGGATGGGTTCGGAATCTTGTAACGTCATTTTATTTCTTTTTCTAAAAGTTTACTCGATATAAAAAATAAAAAAATAAAAATCAAACCATCCCATCTAATTATGAAAATTGAGATGTAAAAAGACAAAAATGAATTCAGCTTATAAATATTTTTCTTAAGAAAAAAAAATAATACAAAGGTTATCCGAGATGCCATTAAAATTATACTGACGGATACAAATTGTGTTACATTAAAATCTTGGCAAATTTTTTTCGTCGTAAAATATTGATAAATAAGACATTTAACAATATTAGGGCCGATATCACATACGTCAAAATTTGAAAAATATACTTATCCTTCGAATATAACATAAAATACCATTGTCTATCGATACAACAATGCTTCATAACTGAAATCGTTTAATTTTGTTTCTCCTTCGCCGAAGGGGTTTTCACACCACTAAAAGAATCATCGCCATATTTAATTGAGTGACTTTTTCTATATACACCAGAATGTCGCTATTCATAAAAATAAAAAGTGAAAATAATAAAATAATCGTGAGAGAAATTCCATTCCGTTTACTTTGTCTTCGCCCTACATTTTTTTTTAACCGCTAAAAAGGGGAAATTTTAGTATTATGATTCGAGATAACGATTTTAATCGCCTTTCGTCGGTCGATGTATCGATAAGTATTTACTTTTAATGCTTGCTGCAAGTCGAACGGATACCTGTTCAAAAATTCATTTTTTTTTTCCTTTTCGTTTCCAACGACAAATGCACGTTGTTTGAAAGAAAACAAACACGCACATTTTGATGAAAAAAAAAAAAAAATGAAATAACCAATATTGACTTATAAAAATTATATTTTTCATTCGAATTGTAAATCTGCGAGATAAAAAAAAAAAAAAAACACAAAAAAACACAAAAAAAACGTAAAAATCGAGAAATGGGAAAGCTAATAATTTCCTGTTTTAACACGAGGACAATTAAAACAAAATACCAGAGTATACAATATTGTAAATCTTCGACATACAGATTTGATTCTTCACTTTAGACTACGCGTTTTCAGCGCAATTAAATTTTCACGTGCATGTTTTCCGGCACACCACACGTCTCTGCGACGATAGCTAAGCTATACTGAGGAATGCGAAATCAAAGCGAATGAAATTTTGATTAATCTATATTCTCCATCAATGGAATCGAGGTAAATAAAATATAAACGTCGATACGCGAAATAGCAAAATTAAGAAATTTCCCAAACAAATAACCCGCAGTCTGTGGACGTAAGGGACAAAGAACTAAAATAAAAAAAAAAAACTACAGCCGCTTAAAAAATATAAGTACACAAATCTTTTAATTTAAGTAGGTAGGTGGGTAGTGGGTAGGTACCTTAAATTTCATGTACAGAGAGAGCAAGGTTTATGGTATCAGGTTGTTTGTACTGATTTGTACGAGCTAACCACTTCAGTGATGCCGAAAAAAGGGAGGTACGATGCGTTAACCCCGACTTATATTGCTATATAAGTAGACAATATCGTTAGTATCATCCCATTCGTTCCGTGCAATTCTTTGAAATTTCAGCTCGATCAAATAACAATAATTAGTTTGCGTTTGGCCTTCTCGCAGCAGCACCTTTTTGGTAAGTACCTACTAGACGATTATTTTTTCCGTTTAAATATTGGGAATTTTTTTTACACGTTGAAAATACTTTTTTTTTTCAATTTTTATTACAACATTCGTAATTATTTCTTTTTAATTAATAAAAATCTACGTAATATATTTCACTTAAATTTAGGTATAGTTTTATATTCTTTTAATTCTATTTTCAAATTTTACGTTGAGAATTTTCAATCAGACGTTGAATTTTATTCGAAAACAGATCATTTAAAAATTCAAATTTTTACATGATTAATGACGCTGAAAATTAATCAAACATTACGAAAAACATTTACTCGTAAAATTACTCGACGGTCATTTACTACGTTCAAGAAAATTCATGAGACCATTTGCAAATGAGGCCATTACCGGCAAAATACCTACGTACTTCGTTGTTTTTTTTTTTTTTGTTAAGAAATAAAAATTGTACGTACATTTTTTTATTTGTTTCGGAAAATCTAGAACAAAATTATTTAAAAAGACTTTTTTAATTATTTTTTAGAATGTAAAATTCTTTTCAGTTTGTGTTCAAATATCACTTACAATAAGATTGAAAAAATGCAGCAATATACATTCACATTTTTTTTCTTCAAATTTTGCAAGTTGTGCCATTTATAAATTTTATACAGTAAATGAATAAAATGACTTGGTATTATTTTTATCACGTAAGAAAAAAAGCAAAATACCTATCTGATTGTTACCTCATTCTTTGATTTTTGGGAAAATTCATTTTTTTTCACAACATTTCTTAGCACCGTTGCTTTTAATGATAGCTATAAATATTTTTATCTGATAACTGCAGATGATTAACAAAATAAATCCTGAATTTTCCTCATCTCCTGAATATGAAAACTTAATTTTTCGATAATTTTCAATACAGAAGGTAAAATTTCTCCTTTACAAAAATTTAGTAGGTAAAAAACAAAAATTCAAAACGTTTCTATCAAAACATGAAAAAAAACACTACTATCAATTTATACGTGATTTTTAGAAATTAATTAAATCCTTTTCAATAACGTTGTAATTATTAGGTGATATTATTTTTCAATTTCCGAGTTGAATTACTATTTATATGGCCTCGTATTGAAGCTAACCAGATAAATAATCAAAGATGGTAGTAAAATTTAAATTTCAATAAAAAAATTATTCTTCGTGCATTATTCTCTCAGTAGTGCATAAAGCCCACATTTTATTGATACGAGGAGGGGAAGATACACTGACAATTTATTAACACACATTCGTTTGTGAAGCTGAAAACGCCGGTTCCTTTTTATAATTTCTTTTTTTTTTGAAATAAATGAAATAAAAACGGTATAGTCAAGACCGTTGAAGAGAGACGGGGAGGGGGAAGGAGATCAATTGAGGTACACTGTTCTCAGATTTGAAATATTTTTAGGAGCCAGATAAGAAAAATCGTGCTTAGAAATTGACTTATTTTAAGATCTTTGGCGACAAATAAAACGAGCCAAACTTTTTGCAAGGGGAAAAAAGTCATGTAGAGGATGCCAGAATTTCGAAAATTTCTCAAAACGACCCTAATTACCTAGGGTGGTTTAAAAATTCATGTAAAAAATTTTTTGTTTTTGTTTTTCATCCCTTAAATATGTTCTCCGTAGGCCAACAACTCCTCATAAAAATTTTCAGGTCAAAAAAATTATTTTAAGTGGTGCCACATCGAAGTTTTGTGTTATAGTGGAAACGGCCCGATAGCGACGCAACTCTGCCGCGTGATTGTGGTGGAACGCCGGGCTCGTTCGGGCCAACGCTTTTACATACGTTTACATGTTTGTTGTACTCTTGTCACACTCACTCTAGCAGTTCTCTCTATATGAGTTTTACATGTTTAAATGCTGAAACACGATTATTAGACCTTTATGCTTTTATTAAAACAGAACATGTAAATGCACATCATTCGAACAGGTTTAATTACAAATATCAATAAATCCTGGAAAAATCTACCAAAAGAATCCAGAAAAATTTCAGAAAATAGTAAATGGGAAACAGAATTTAAATAGGATAGTAAATTCCTCTTCAGAAAAAATGGGAACGTTACTCAACGTTTGAATTGTCATAATATATATGTACATTATCAGAAAAGTTGAAAAATCATGACGTCAAAAAATCAACCCCCCTCCTTCCTTCCTTCCTTCCTTCCAAAATGGACCTCACACTACATTCACACTTCTAGAGGACCTGACTAAAGCGTAATTGAGAACGCGATGAAATTTAATTAGCAACGCCGTGCAACGAGAGAATGTCCAGGTTAATTCATTGAACCGTCCCACGATGATCACGCGGTGTAGTAGCAAGTGCGTCGGGCAAATACCGCTGCAATATAAAACCTCGATGTGGCGTCCTTTGAAAATTTTTTTAACCACCTAATTTATAAAACGTATTTTTTTCATGAGAAAAAACGCTGCTAGAGGATAAAAAACTCAAATTCAAAAGAAAAACTGTACTTTGAACCACCCTTATTACTTACTATTAAAAAAATATGACCATTACGTATTGAAGCTAGCCAAATAAATGATTAAAGATCGGGGTAAAATTTCAATTTCAGTAAAAGTAATCATTCTTCGTACGCTTTATTCATGGAAGGAAGGGAAGGTAGGGATATTTGCCAGCTACATGCATGGTAATTAAATGAAACTTGTAGATACTCACAATTTATTTATACATATCACAAACCCATTTGTGCAGCCATAAGCGCCGGTCCCTTTTTGTAATTTTATTTTTTTCTAATAAATAAAATAAATAATTCTTTAGATTTAAAAAATGGTATAGTCAGTACTGTGAAAGGGGAGGGAGAGGGATATAAATTGATATATACTGTTTGCAGATCTGAGGTTTTCTTAGAGGCCAGTTAGGAAAAATCAAGCTCAAAAATTGATTTATTTTCGTACTGCAGCAGGAAAAAAGTCCTGTAAAGGACCCCGGAGCTCCTCAAAACGGTCCAGGGTACTCGGGGCTTTATTGTGGGGCACGTAAGGGCACGCAAGGCCCCCCAAAGAAAATTCAAAAATATCAAAAAATTGCCATAAAAACCAAAAAAAAAAAATCAATTTTGGTAACATTTACAAAATTGTTTGGATTTTTTTTTGAACAGACACAGTGGCGAGGAGTGGAGAAAACTTTCGAAGATAAGTGTGGCCCCAAAAAAGAGGTGACAAAAAAAAGCCTAAGGGTACCTATATTTAAGTGTACGAAATAAAAATATTAACCTCGAATGAAAGCATAAAAAATTGTAATTTTAAACACGGCTATATTAAAATTCTCGCTTAAAATAAGGAAAAGCTGTTAGGTTAATGAAACAGATATAGGACTATTTTCTAACCCAAGAGCACAGTACCTATAGGTGATAAGGGTAACGAATCTCCCTCCCCCTCCTCCCTTCCATAAAGTTGAACACTAGACATTCGGTAATTTTGAAAGGTTATGGTTGCTATGATTGTGATATATTTCTACTACTCAATTTACAAACAGCAATTTGAAATGATAACGGTTAAACTTGATAGGTTTCTTTATGGTTGTAACACTGATTTAATGTATTCTCTCATTATATATGAGTTCAAATTCGAATTCTGTTCATTAGTTATATAATAATACATTTCAATTCGAAAGTCGATAATATGCTCCTTCGAAGAGTAAAACAGTTATAAGAAAAAGGGCGAAGGATTAAGGTGGAAAGTGTAAAGGGGAATACATGATAAGTACAAAAAAAGTTACATCTTTGATTATTGTTTTAATCACTAAAAAAAAAAAATCAGCATTCTTCTGCTCTTGCTCCAGCTCCTCCCCCTCCCCTCCCACACACCCCAACACACATCAAAAATATCTCAACGAGTATTTCCGTACATCCACTCACCTCCCACATTGAAATCAGAAACTAACAAAGTGTAGGAGGATATCGTAGAAGTACAAGTCTAGCCAAGACCAGCCATCCCAATCGTACACTTTCGCACTAATTTTCGTGCCACTTTTATAACGGAATTTATTACATTGAGAAACTGTAAGCAAAAAAAAAAACGAATTCTTTCGTTTGTAAAAAAATTCACAAGTACGCTTTTCAACGGTATCACTTTGAGACGGTGGTTCGTGTTTATTAAAGTTATATACTACGAGAAAAATGTAAAAATTTTAAAATTAGCTAAATTATAATAAAAGCTGGCAGCACCTTAAGCTAAAACAAGAAAAAAAAAAATCCGCAATACACTGGCATCGATTAGTTCTGTACGAGTAACACTATCATCATCACTACCACCACCAAAATGCCTATTTGTTTGCCTAAAGAAGCAACGACATGAGGACGTGAATTTATTGTACAGGCAAAATTCTACGTACAATACACTCCAATTTTCGCCTCATATGTACATAATATGCGACGCTTTAAATTTAATACGAAATAATGATCGTTTACATTGTTGCAATGTACACATAACACCAACGAACGAATATTTCTGCAAAAGGCTCATCAAAATTATTGGGATAATTTTCACAAATAGGTATACTTAGTTTATAATCGAATTAATATTTTTTTTTCTTGTAGTTGGATAGGTAGGTAGGTACCTTTAATCTTATTCAATTTATCTTCGAGCTTCCTTCAACAATCCTTGTATTGTTCATCTATAATATAATACCTTTTGATATCAGCTTTTACGCGTGTAAAGGAATCTTTTATAGCTTATACGATTAAAAAAAAAAAGTACCAAAATATTCGTCATACGTTATATTTCGAGCTCTTCGGGCTAAATGAACATTTACTAAATAAATAAGACTAAATAAACAATACCTATGGTACACACAAAAACCAACATTAATATCGCCTCGAGTATAGAAATAGCCAAAAAAAAAAAAAAAAAAAATGCATACAAAAATATCAATTTCGTCTATTGCTTCATTTATCGAATGAATTGGAGCGGAATACGAGTATTTCACAAAAGTTACGTATAAAGTTTGAAAATATAAAGTAAAAAAAAAAACACGTTGTCGGAAGAAGAACCACGTTCAACGCTGCTCTGCAAGACGAGATTAATGAACGGCTTAAAAATACGTGTACAATGTACATATAATATAATCTCTCAAATCAACAGATTGGTCGCCACTATGGGCGCTCCAGTCGTCGATAAAATACCGCCATCGTGATGAATTACGCTCGTTGTGGAAAAAGAAACATCAAACGAAGAAAATTATAGCTTTTGACCCGCTGTTTCCGGTATATTAATGAATTAACAATGCGGGTAAAATCCTATCGAAGTTCGTGTTTTTTTCCACCTTATTTATCGCGCGAGTAATAAATTTAAACGTGTGAAGAGCCCTTTAATAGCATGTTTTTTCGTGTACTAACTTGGACAAAAAAAAAGGTCTCGTTGATGTTTTGCATGACCATTGGACGTGTTTGAAAGGGTGAAAATTTTCCGAAATCGTTTTATCGCAACTTGGTGGTTTTCTTAACGTAGAAAAAATAAACTAAGCGCGATGAAATGGGTTATAATTTTAACAAAAGTTTAAACACTTTATTCTCGTACATTGTACGCGTATATAAAGTATACTATTGTCATCTAAAACAGCAGGTTACCTACGATGATACGAGCATTAAAATAGCGTAAAACGCTGGTCATGTTTTTTATTTCGCCCGAGAAGATGTCGCAGTTGACTCAGCAGTTGAACTACGGGAATTTAATTTTTATTGTTTTCGTATTGGATTATTTTTTTTTAATATACTTACATCTTCTTGTTGCATATCGCAAAACAACATACAATTTGTACACTGGATTTAATTCAAGCAGGAAAAAAAAGCATCGCAAAGCGATGCTTTTTCAGCCTAATTTTCGTGAAATATTACAACCATGAGAATTGAACAAAAAGCTTGCAGGTGGGGAGGGTTGAATGGAGCTAAAAAGTCGAAATCCCCAAAAGACAAATCAAGGGTTTCTATAGACGGGACATATCTAATTTCAACCCCGAGCCAAATTTGGAGGGGAGTTATACGAAGAATAAACTCTAAAAATTGGAAACATCGACCAAAAAATCACATGTTTAGGGCTGTGAAGGGGTGCAACGGAGCTGAAAAGTCGAGACCCCCAAAAGGCACATCTAGGGCCTGTGCTAAATATACATACCTAATTTCAACTTCCTAGCTTAAGTTGGGACTTCGCGTTGCAAAGGTAGCATACCCGATCTGTAAGGTAGTATTTTTTAGACAAATGAATTTTTCCATTTTTTCTTGTTTGAGAGTTGGTAATGTAAAAAAAATTAAGCAAAATACAAAGAATAATGTTAATTTGAAATAATAAAATATTTGAAACCAGTTAAAAAAAGCTCGATCGGAATTTTTGCCGTTTTTGAGAAATTCCTGCCATATCAGTTCCATTAGAAGTTTCTGCAAGATTTCTCGAAGACGACTGAACGGAATTCGATGAATTTTGGATATGTTGTAGAAAACGGTACCCTCGACACGTGTACAGAGCCTTTTTTTTGAGTTTTTTTCACCTAGCGAGCACTTTAAAATTTACCGAATTCCGTTCAGTCGTTTTCAAGAAATCCTGTAGAAACTTTCAACGGAACCAAAATGGCTAAAATTTCTTAAAAATGGCAAAAATTCCAATTGAGCGTCTTTTCAAATGCATTCAACTGTTCCATTCCTTCTAATTAACATTATTCCTTGAAATACGCACAATTATTTTTCATTTGCGACCTTAAAACGAGACAATTGCGCAAAATTCATTTCTCTTAAAAACCCTGCCTTTGACAAAAAAAGTATGCAATGAAAAAAAACGTAAAACGCGAAGTCTTACCTTAATTTGGAGGGGAGTTATGCGAGGAACAAACTTAAAACATAAGAAAAAACGACCAAAAAACCACATATTTGGGGCTGTGAAAGACCCCCAAAAGGTACATGCACGACCCCTCCCCCTAAATGTACATACCTAATTTCAAGTTCCTAGATCATTTGGAGGGGAGTTATATGAGAAACAAGCTTTAAAAATTCAAGAAATAAAAAAAAAACAATCAAAAAACCACTTTTTTGGAGCTCTGAGGAAGTGAGAGGGTGCAATGGAGCTAAAAAGTCGGAACTCCAAAAAGGCACAGTCTAGGGTCCCAACTAAACGTACATACCAAAATTCAACTTCCTAGCTCATTTTGGTGGGGTGATAGAGGAGGAACAGTCAATTTTCAAGATCAAAAACGGGTAAACCCCGATATCTCTCCTCCTAATTGACTTAGGAGATTGATTTTTGGATATGTTATACAACTTTTGATCCTTTATCAATTTGTTTGAAAAGGAATAATTTTTGCGTTTTTGACCCCTCAACACCCCCTCCCCTACATTGGGGCATCACTGAATTTTGACCCAAGTTCATCCACACTCATATATATCTAATCCGCCGCCAAACTGAGCTAATTGACCGAACTGGAGCGAGTTTGGTTCGCATCGAGCGGAGTAAATGATTTTAATGTTTGAAAAAATAATACAATTAAATTAAAATAAATATCTGAAATGGCTAAAAATCGTCTTAATGGTCTTCCAGGACGCCAAAACGGATTTTGTTGATATCCCCCCCTCTCACTCCTCATTCGCTGTTGGTAGGTAGACTGTAATAGCTCGGTTTTCATTGACAATATGACATAGAAAATCAGGTCAATTACCGCAAGGATGTTGGAAAGAAGTGAATTTTACTCATCCATGTACGATGCGAATATAATGTAACTTTTTAAATCTTCCATATATACTTATCGTTTACTTGAATAGGGTATAAATTATAACGCTATGGTATTTCGGTCAAACGAGTATCATATTTCACTTTAATTAATTAACCATCGCGTACTCCTAAATAAATTAAATAGCGAGCGAAATGAGTAAAGAGTTAGAAAGTGAGTAAGTCAGGGGGAGAGAAAAAATTTATAAACCGAAGAGAGCGCTTATACCTATTCGAATAATTCATCGAATACCATGCTGACGTTGTAATAAAATCTAATACGCGTACACAACGGTATCTCTCTCAACGCAATTTACCAACAGGCGGAAGGAATTCAATGACATATTTAATAAGTAGTGACTTTTTTCTCAGACTACACGTGCGCTTGGTTAATACCATGTTTTTTTTTTTTTTAATTTCAGAGGAAAGACTATACATACAAAAAGACAAGTTATTTAAGCAAAGGACAAGAATGATTTACGATATTATCAAAGGAAACTATATTTAAAAGTACTTTCAATATTTATTATCTCTATGGGAGGCTGTAGTCAGTACACAACCTATATAAAATCACATTCCGTTATTAGAAGTTAGTTTAGCCCCCGAAAGATTCTAGTATCTGTTACTTGAAAGGTAAAGTTATCAAAAATTCACAATCGTAAAATATAACCTCGTCTCGGAAACCAAATTTAGCTTTCCTCTTCTATTTCGAAAATTTTACCCTCGTTTCGCATTCATCACAAATACTAATACACATATTTATGCAAAATTTTCACCATCTAAAAATACCTGTCGATTAAGAACGCTCGAAGAACAGCGATCTACGGAGAAAAATCAGAGTTACAATTTACCCCATTTCATATAGTTACACGTATCATCCAACCTAATCATCCTAAAAGGATCATGGGAAGGAATACTGATCACAGATTGATAGTGAAAAATCATTAGGTTCAGATATGCTCTCTTTTTTGAATATTCCGAGAAAAAAATTATTCAAAATAAAAGCATTAAATACATATCAATTTTTTACGTTTTTTTAAAAGAAAATTTTAAATTCTTCGAATCCAGGAAATGGTCAAACAATTTTTTTGTGTAGTATGTACAAGATAAAAAGGGCAGCTTTTTCGAATTTCAACTGTCATGTCATATCCATGTCATTCCACACATAAATTAATTTGAAAAATGAGATTTTTAACCATAAATAAAAGCATTTTTCGAAGTTATGTGAAAAAAAGTGATACGTTTTCGAAAAGTTTAGTTTGAAATTTGGTGACGGTTTTCAATTTTTTCGACTCTAAGGAGAGTTTAGACTACCCGGATCGCCTTAGTTATGCCACTGTTTATCTGGATATTGCTCAATCAGCTCAACTTGACTTATATATTTTAAAAGAAAGTTAATAAACGAGAGAATGTTGAAAAATAAATATGTGGGTAGATTAAGAAAATAATAAATATTCTGCACGAAAAGATTTAATCTTATAGACTGAGAAATGTAATAAAAGTACACCTCTTCTTTAACTTTTTTCTTATGCAATGGAGAAAAAAAACAAATTTAAAAACTTTAGAACACATTGCAAATTGAAAAGAATGGCCTTATTCCGATTTTCATGCTAGATAACGTTCATATTATTTGGAAGAAAGGGGCAATGAAAAATTTATACCTGTAAAAATCTCGAAAAAGGCCGATAAGAAGGACAGGTAGTCCAAGGACAGCACCCCCCCCCCATACAAAGTAAAAATTTCAAAAATTTTCTAGGCAGTTCTCTAGATAAATTCTATCTCTTGGTTCAGTATTTAACAGAATATCTCTAACAGTTTTAGGTATCTAAAAATCATTCAAGTGTTTTAAACGAGAAGAAGTTTCGACTCACGAAAGAGAAAGTTATTGAGTACACGTTTGTCCTTTTTACGCATTTATCGTGCAGAACCATAATTTTTTTCAAAAGCTGTAAATCGACTAGAAAATGCTAAAAATGAATTTCACAGTTCAAAATTAGCCGCAATACGAGTTTTCGAAATTCTAGCTTGATGCATTCGCGAGCTGGAGAATTTCAAGTTGAACTTGCATTTTTCAAATTTGGTATTCACTGGTCAAAAAATACACTTCAGCACCCGCCGCCAGGAATTTTTGGAAAAGTACAATTAATTGTTGCATAGGTCCCAGAAATACGTCATACAAATTAGCTGCGAAATTAATTTCTGGCCCGTGTGGAGCAATTTTAAAATCCTGAAAAAAAAAATAATTTTTTTCCAGAGGCTATAGATTTATTGGAAAATACAAAAAATGAATTTAGCAGCTAAAAATTAGGCAGGTATAGAATTTTCAACTTCCTAACTTGAATGGTTTATGTTTTACAAAATGTTATTTTTTTAGTTTTTAATTTTCAAAAATTCACCAAAAATCGAAAAACCAACTTTGCCAGCTGAAATTTTTTGCTAGTACAAGTTTTTTGACTTGCTCTTTCAATCTAGTGTAGTTTTGTTCAATTCGAAGCCAGTCAAAGCGGAACTTGTTAATTGTGTATTCTGAACAAAATTTCATTTTCTAGCCTGATTTTCTATGTCATATTGTTAATGAAAACCAGGCTATTACGGACTATTGACCTACGACGGGTAAAGGCGGCAGAGAATTCAACGAAATTCGTTCTGGGGCCCTAAAAGACCATTACGACCATTTTTGGCCATGTCAGATATTTGTTTATTTTTTTATGTAACTTTTTTTTCGATACTAAAAATTATTTGCTCAGCTCGACACGGACCAAAATCGATTAAATTTGGAAAATAAGCTTAGATTGGCGACGAATGTGATATTCAGGGGGAGGGGGGTTACTTTGAGTGAAAATTCAACTATGCCCAAATTTGAGAGAAGGATCCTGAGGCACTAAAATCGTAAAAAAATTTCCTTTTCATGCCAGTCGATAAACAATCTAAAGTTGTATAACATATCCAAAAATCAGCCTCCTAGATCAATTGCGAGGGAAAATATGGGGATTTTTGCCCTTTTTGACTTTTAAAAAGGAACGTTCCTCTTATATTTTCCCTTCAAATTGAACTAGGAAGTTGAAATTTGATACGTAGATTTCGTGTAAGTCTTGGATATGTCGTTTAGTGGTTTCCATTTTTCAACCTCATTGAACCCCCCTTTCCCTCCCATAACCCCCAAAAAGTAGTTTTTGACGGTTTTTCTTATTGTTTGAGTTTGTTCCTTGAATTTTACACCCCTCCTCCCATTCCATTGAGCTGGGAAGTTAAAATTAGATATGAGGATTAAATGTGCCTTTTTGTAGTTTCAACTTCTTCACCTCATTGCACCTCTCTCCCCTCCATAACCCCCAACAAGTGGCTTTTTGTACGTTTTTATTCTTTTTTGAGTTTGTTCCTCGTATTTCTCCTCTTCTTCCACCCTCCACCAAGTTGAACTAGAAAGTTGAAATTTGGTCCGTGGATTCAGTATAGGACCTAAATGTACCTTATGGTGGTTTCGATTTTCTAGCCAATTGCACCCCTCACAACACCGAAAAAGTTGCTGTTTGTCGGTTTTCCTTATTTTTCGAATTTGTTCCTCGCATATTTCCGATCCAAATTGGGGTAAGAAGTTGATATTCGGTTTGCAGATTTAATGTAGGACTAATGTGCATTTTGATGGTATTGACCTTTTAGTCTTCATTGCGCCCCTTACCACTGATTAGTGATACTTTCTTTCAATTCATATATTAATATTTTACCAATCTATGACTTTACGAACATCAGGCTGAAAATATATCGCTTGGCGATGTTTTTTTATTCGAAAATTAAATGAACTACTTTTAAACCATGAAGAGATTTTATACAACCCCTACTCTTCTTCTCTTTTCCCTTTTCTATCGTCGAAAAATTATAGAAAACAATATCTGTTTTTTTTTTAAATATAAAGAAATGAAGCCATCATCATCGAATACTATTCTACGTTTCATTTGAAATATTTCAGATTATAAATGGTACAATAGTACATAATTCTAAATTTCAGTAGTTGAACCATCTTGTTTCTGGCTGCCTAAATCCCATAAAATTCCGTTATTTTATTTTATTAGCATACCTAGACCCACACGTAACCTGAATTTCGATCTATTGAACACGAAAGATGCTCGTTTTTGCTTTGACACTCTCCTAATCATTACTACACCCCCTCTCTCCACAATCCCTGAACACAGCCGGTAAGCGGTAATTTTCCTTTACTAAAAATAGGTTTATCCTTTTTTCACTCAACATCACAATGTTAACTGCATTAAATTTCGTTCTTTTCGTATATGTTCATTTTACCTTGGCTATACTTCATGAGTAAAACCATTTTTCAATTTTTTTTTCATCTCTGCACTCGTTGTATTCGCGAGAAAAGGGTAAAAATGAAAAGAAATCCAGATCGTTCGAACTGAACGATTCAATAATTGAAATTCTTCTTTTTAAAAAAGAACGTATAAAACGTCGCAATAAAAAAAAAAATGCTATCACAGTGACTGTGCCAGTTTCCTTTGAAACGAGGAAAAAAACTTATTAACAATAAGTTATTTGTATGTATGGAAGCTATATAAGAATATATATACGACCATACGTCATAGATATTTTTTCGATACGTTATTATTATAGTAGGTAAGGCACATATAATATGTATAACATGATGAATGATGATTTCAGCGCTGATTAGACGTATAAAGACAACCGTAAAGTGCAAAATTAGGTGCCCACATATATTCATTCTAAATAACAAAACGTATCACGAATTTATACACGAAATTACACCTTTTTATACGACGCTTTAATGAGCATACGTACCTAACGACAACACCTACGATAATGAACCGATCAACTATAACTATAATGTCGATTGCAATCCCTAAAAAAAAAAATATATAAATAAAAAAAAACAGAGTAAAATAAAATTAGGTAAAATGCGATGGGGGAAAAAAATTACGAACACGTTTTAAGACACGCGACACAAACAAGCGTTTCGGCTCGGCGTCCATTTCCAGCTCATATTCGTATTAATTTTTCGCAGATAAAACCATCGAGTCGAAATAACTTTATAATATTAGATCGAGCTTAGAAAAAAACATTCCAACAAAAGTAGCGTGCAAAGTCAAACGTCAAACGGCAGATAAAATTCGCGTCAGTATTTCGTGTGAATATATTTAATTTAATTACGTTAAAACGTAGATATACAATAAAATATCGTCGTAGGAATATTTTTAATTAAAAAAAGGTGACCATTCTTGTTATATTCCACCTACGCACGAACGATTAAATCAAAGCGACTCGATTTATTCAAATTTGACGATACATAGTAACGCGTTCATTGATTCGAAGGATAAATCACTTCCTTCCCTCCCGCCCCTCCTTGCAGTGCCAACATAGATTTTCCTTACGCGGGTACTTTTTTGACGGAAATAACATAAAAAAAAAATATTTGTTGCTTTGAAAATGGTCCAAAATTTCAATACAATCGTTTAAGTATATACTACCATATACATAAAAGATATGCTAATCGAATCCATTATAGATGTGGCTACGTAGGTATTCTCATATTCGACATCTAAAATGTGATTTTACACTACGAGTACGTATATACGAATATATTTTTCAAAGAAATTTGATGAATGGAAATGCCAACCACAATAACGCTATACTTTCACTATATACTTAACGAATTCCTTGTTCGAAAGACAATCTAAAATATAGAAATTTTTTAGACGGCATTTCCTTCAAGAATCTGGATATTGTGTATTTGTGTTATTTTTCGCATAACCATGCACGATGCGACGTGATGGAGTAATTCTGATGGCAAATTCGAATTCGGCGTGAAAAATACTCGTAGAATATGGTATTTTCAGTTTTTGGAACGAAGAAAACGTTCGATTTTGTTGTTGATTAAGCACGTTTTCTCCGTTTCTAAGTTTTTTTTTCGCGATATTTTTCTCAAATTAGAAGACAATTTTCTCATTTTTTGACACCTTTTCACAAATTTTTGCCACAATATCATCAAGTTCTTTTGCCAGTTTTCAACAATACTTTGTCAAAAATTCAACAATATTTTTCATATTTGGAATGATTTTCAACCTATTTAGGAAATTTTTGAAGTATTTTTCACGCTGAATCCAAACTATTTTTGTCCCAAATATGGAATGGTTAAGAAAACATTAAACTTCAATTTCGCTACAGTCACACAACACCCAACAATAACTATGGGTTCCTATCAGTGGCGTTGCCAGGAATGGCTCAAATGATGGGGTTTTCACTTTTTCTGTGCATTATTTTTTGGGTTTGAATTTATAACAATGAATTAAATAGTATATTCGTTTTGAAAAAATGGGCCTTTTTAGACGATCAAAAAGTGCATTTTCAGTAGTCTAAACAAAACAAATTAGCACGAAGGTAAAAATTTTTCTAGTTCTTCGGCCCAAAGAGGGAGAGTTTCAGACTGCCAGAACTATCCCCTTGGCTACGTCACTGATTCCGATTACATTCCTTTAGCCACATCGGTTAGGGAGGAGGAGAGCATCAACAGAATCCGTTTTAACATGCTAGAAAACCATTGAAACCATTTCTGAATATGTCTGATCTTTATTTTTTCCACCAAAATTTGTGTCCAAATTTGGGGTAAGGGGTGCTGAGGGTCTAAAATCGCGAAAATTGTTCTTTTTTAAGTCAGTCGATATATAATCGAAAGTTGTACAACATATCTATCCAAAAATCAGCCTCGTAGGCCGATTAGGGGAAATATTAAGACAGTTTCGTTTTTTCGCCCTAAAAAAATCAGTTCTACGTCTCCTCTGGAAATCGAGCCATCTTTTACGTATTTAAACTTTTCTGATGCATTCCACTCGCTCACAGTTCCTTAAAATTCATCACTTTCTCAAGGGATAAGTAAGCTATGCTAAGAAATTCGGAAAACTGATTCAGACAAACGTTGTAGAGCATTAAAAGACAAACATTTTCGTTTTTTTACTTTTCTCACAAAAAAGTGACGCTTGAAAATTCTTTTTGAAATAAATGATTTACTTCTATGCGAGTCAGGTATAAATTCCAGCTAACCAAAAATTAAATGAGTTTACAGGGGTTTTTGTGGTCGCGGAATTTAATTTTGATGATCATTTGAGCGTTGGGCCCAAATTGATCTTCTGATGGGTAGCTTCAAAATCCGATATTTGCCAAATTATGGAAATTGGTGTCAATTTTCTAAGCTTCAAAATCACCTCTGACCTTAATATGCAGTTTTAATATCCCAAAACGGCATTTTGGAAATCCTAAACTTATTTGTGTGCATTTTACAAAATTTCGAAATTTAAATGCCCCATTTGGAGCTTGATTTGGGTCCAAAAGGTAAAAACTCTTATTAATCTAGAACAGCACATTTCACACCTCATAAATCGACACCAATGTCCAAAATTGGATAAAGTTTGGTTTTTAGCCCCTCCCCCTCTCTCTCCAGAAGCCTATTTTGTGTCCAACGCTCAAATGGTTGTCAAAATCGAATCCCACGACCACAAAAACCCCTATATTAGACTCGTTTAATTTTTGGCTCGCTGGAATTCATACCTGACTCGCCTAGGCGTAAATTATTCATTTCAAGAGGAATTTTCAAGCGTCACTTTTTTTCACCCTTACTCCTCCTTACAACTTCCTACGGAAAAAAGTGAAAGAAGTAAAAATGATTGTTTTTTAATGCTCTACAACTTTTATTTCAACAGTTTTTTCGTAAGTGCATTATTTGGGAAGTAATGGCCAAAAAACTAAACTGGATACTTTACAATACCTATATCAGAAATTTCAACTCTCTATGAATTTTAATCGGATACGAATTATTTTTTATCTAAAATGACTGTACTATTAATCATATTTTTTACCATTATTTTACCATCAATATCAAGCAATTAGGTAACAATGAAAAGCCTCAGTTTCTTAAATGCTACATATGTATCGAAATCAACCACATACCAATGCAACGACCTGCCCAATTACGTCCAGCTGTCTCTCATACGCCAACCTGTATGAAACTAATTTCCACCAACCTGTATCTATCTTTGAAAAATTCATTCAAAATTTCAATCTACACATGCCACGAGAACTATTTTAAAGCTGAATTAAAAAAATCGCTATACCCCCACAAGCTTCATTACTATTACATAAAAATTCGCACGGGTATATTTTAGAAATAATTCAACAACAGGATTAAAAACCACTCGTTTGAAATAATGTACCTGTAATAAAGTTTCAACTTTTAATCACCAGAGTTAATAAAATTAAAACTTGAAACGATTAAAAATTATCATAATCTTGATAAATGTACAAGATGAAAACACGTAATAAGTACGAGAGTACCTAAATCTAATTCAAAACAATGTACGTAACGTACTTCGTCGAAATACATCAAACATAAAAACTTTCCAAATATCTACTCGTAAGAAATGTTAAAATCCTCAACGTAGCCAAACTTCACTACATACTCGTCCACCTCACCATCTAAATAAATTATTCAAATACAAATGGCATTTTCGTGATTAGATTAATTTTCACTCTCCTACAGGTACATGCTGCATTGCAAACATGAATACACAAATATACAAAAATAGAATGTTAAATCAAAATATGATATGTATCATGTACATAGGTAGGTAGGTAGGTAGGTATATAATAAGACCATCTTCGCATACATAATATCATATCATCTTAATCTCTAGTGACTTGATTTACCTACCGAAATTGAAGAATACATATTCATATGCAAGTACAGAAATCGTAATGCATTCCTCTCAATATACTGCGTACAAAGACGACGAGTCGTCGAATGACGAATCTGAAATCTCAATAAAAAACGTATATATCAAGGGTGTAAAACTTATCGAAAAACGAAGAAGTTCACTTACCTATGGTTTTAGAATAGGTAATTTGAACCTATCCTCGGATTTTGAAAATTATCATGGAACATTGTTGGGAGCACCCAAAAAAAATTTTCGAGAGCAAGAACCCCCTACCCCTTCTATCGCTTTTTGAACTCTGGGGAGGGGGTAGAGTCATCCATAAGTGGATCAACAATGCTCATCAGTCATTGAATTTCAGTATAAGAAGT
Source organism: Ferrisia virgata (assembly GCA_900060175.1). NCBI lineage: Eukaryota > Metazoa > Arthropoda > Insecta > Hemiptera > Pseudococcidae > Ferrisia > Ferrisia virgata. Next base: position 29,316 of record FIZR01015030.1, read on the forward strand.
CAATTTAGCAACAAATATTTACTCGATTACTATTCTAATTATTTTTATCAACTACATTCAAAATTACCCTCACAGCCAAGATTTCAGTCCCTTAGCTTCATTTAGGGAGGAGTTAATGAGGGCGGGTTATCAAAAAATTTACTAGTAACATTGTGAAATTAAAAAAAAAAAAACGAAAAAACTCGACATCATACCACGTTTAGGAGATAATTTTTTCATCTCATACCCCTTCGATAAAGGTGACCTAGATGTGGGGTAGTCGCACAGATCCACTGGTACCATTTCGGACCTGAATTTTTAACCACGTGAAATTTATTTGAAAAAATAAAAAACGTGGTGGCCAAAAATTCATCCTCGAGGTGTTACACGTGGAACTGGGTTACTACCATATCACTAAGTGGCCCATATCCAGGGGAGTACGTGGTGTGAAAATTAGCCCTTAAACGCGATATGCAGTCGTGTTATTTCACTATTTTTATTTTTTAGCCTGATTTTCTGTCATATTGTCAATGAAAACTAGACTATTATAGTCTACCGACCAACGGCTGATGAAATGAAAATATCAACAAAATCCGTTTTGGGGCCCTAGAAGACCATTAAGACGATTTTCAGCGATTTCAGATATTTATTTCAATTTTTTTACTTTACTTTTTTTCCCCCGAACATTAAAATCATACTCCGCTTGATACTGGCCAAAATTGCTCCAATTCAGTCAATCGGTTCAGTTTGGCGGTGGATTAGATATATATGAGTGGGGATGAACTTGGGTCAAAATTCAGTTACGCCCGAATTTGGGGGAGGGGTTGCTGAGAGGTGAAAAACACAAAAATTACCCTTTTTAAAACCAATTTATAGAGAATCAAAGTTGTATAACATGTCCAAAAATCAACCTCCCAAGTCAATTGGGAGGGGAGATATGGGAGTTTTCCCACTTTTTTAACCTTGAAGAAGGGTTGTTCTCACTTATCTCCCCACCAAATTGAGCTAGGAAGTTAAAATTTGGTACGTATATTTATTTCGAGCCCTACATATTATTTTTGGGGTTCCGACTTTTTAGCTCCATTGCGCTCCCCTCATAGCTCCAAAAATGTGGTTTTTTGATAGGTTTTTCTCATTTTTATTACTTTTTGAGTTTGTTCCTCGCAGAACTCCCCTCCACAATTGAGCTATGAACTTGAAGGTAGGTATGTACATTAAGTAGAGACCCTAAATGTGCCTTTTGAGGGTCTCGACTTTTCAGCCCCATTGAACCCTGCCTACCCACTATGTTGATTAAGAAAAAGCATTGCTTCGTGATGCTTTTCTTTATTCAATATGTTTTGCTTGGCTAAAAATTCACCTACCAGGTTTAATACGCGGATCTGGGTGACTATCCCACTTCTAATTAGCCCATATCGAGGGTGGCACGTGCTGAAAAAATTATCTCCTAAACGTGGCATAAAAGTCGAGTTATTTCGTTTTTTGTTAATTTCACAATGTTATATGGCAGTTTTTTGATATTACCCCTCACCCCTCCCATTAACTCCCTTTTAAATGAAGTTTGGGGGCTGGAATTTTGGCCATAGGGGTAATTTAAAATGCTCTACACGTCTGTAAAAAAATATTTTCATTTGGTGCGGAACACTTGAGGTAGTTGCCTTGTCAAAATATTTTTGATGAAACCTACATTCATTTTGTAGTTGATATAAATGATTAGAATATAGTAATCGAGTACGTATTCGATGCTGAGTTGACTTTTTATTCTGAAGTTCAATGACTGATGAACATTATTGATCCACCTATCGATACCTCTACACCCTCCCCAATGATTGAAAACTCATTTTTTCATGTAGTGTGAAAATCAATCATGCTTAGATTATTTTCAACACATTACTGCGAACTGATTTGTAGCTTGAGACTTTGTTTCAATATTTACACGTACATATCTCCAAAAATAAATCCGGTATAAAAATTTCCAAACACACCTTTTTGTAGGAAATTTTACGTAGAACAATTTATTGTACGGACATTGTTCTAGTATTGCCAACTGTTGGAGAGAAAACGCAAGAAAACGTGTATTTCGGGAGGTTTTTTGCATTTTTCATCATGACCTACCACTCAAAATGTGAAAAATGATATTCTGGGAGCAAGTTCTCATTAAAACATGCATTTTGAAAAAAAAAAATTTTCATGTACCTGTTTTGGTTTCTGTGTAATAAAGGTTTATAATTTTCTCTTGTTCATATCTCTTCTTCTATTCGGTGAAAAATTTTGAAAACATTTTGGTGTATAGCCCCTCCCTTCTCTTATACATTAAGGCTTGTTTCAATTTTCCAGCATAAACACACTTGTAAGACGATTTTTTAATGAGATAAAGATGTTTTTTCGCTATAGGGGTGGAATGAGAGGGGAGAGGGGAAAAATTTCCTTAGGTCCTCCCAACAACGTTCCATAAAAATTTTCAAAATCCGTGGACAGGGCCAAATCATCCCTTTGCAACCACTATAGGTATAGGCGTAAAGTATGGTTTTTAAAACAACGTATACGACTACGTAGGAAAAATCAGTGACGCGTCGCAAAAACATTCGGTAAATAAGTTTTATACGGAACCCGTACATGTTAAAAACTTTTCTAAATTTAAATTAAATCCGTTACTTTCAGCAATTTGTAGTACAAAAAGTACTCGGTAAATTTTATCTTATACTATATAAAATACTCTAGTATCAGTATACTTTTACGTACGTTATTTCAAAAACGAACGTAACCTATATATATATAGAAAAGATATGTGTACTTTATTAACTCAACAAGCCAAGTTTCTCTTATATATATATTACTAGTATTATATAAAAGAGGCAACGAAAATTTATAGTTTTTCCCCCTTTTATACGAGTATACGTGTACGTGGGTACGCTGCACAGTACACCATTATTTAAGCAGCAAAAATTTTCCTAAGCTTTTTAAAACTTGCTTAAATCTCTAATTGCTTTGGTCATCACATTCACGATATCAGTTGCACATCCGTTATCCGCTTCTTTCGTATCGATAAATAAACGAATAAAATAATTATATTTTTAATGAACAGCGCGCGTCCAGTTGAAAGAGTGATCTATGGCGTCAACTTTAGACGCATTGATGCCAAGAAAATTGCCGGTACCATTCTTTTAATGCGATTAAAGTATATTGTAGCGATGCTAAAGCAATTTCAAAAACGTTACGGTCATCATTCATTGTTCGTGGTTTTTGTTTTCCCTATCAATTCGCAAATGTTAAAATGTTATTTTTAATTTCGCAACCGAGCGTGAACAAGACACGCCATTTCTTATAATCTAACCGCCTACTACTACCACTACTACTACGCAAACTTCTCCCCCCTCACCCATACATACGAACGTGTTTAATAAGTTGCCTACGAGCGTTTTTGTTTTCCAAAAAAAGTGCACTTTTTTCTTTTACGTAGAAAATACTTTACTCGCAACTCATCGCGCGTAAATGTTTGATAAGTTGTCTAACTTCCGTTACACGAACGAATAAAGATACGATGCCGAAAGAAGGACGAACTTTCGCGTCAAATTATCAATTAAGCTGGGTGTCATTTCCACCCTTTTTCGATGCTATGGTAAAATTTGTCGGAAATTTTATACGAATATAAGTTAATTTTTCATAAATTTCCACAGTAAACTAAACAAATAAACACGTTGAAAATAGACACCAATAAAATTATATTATAACTTGAAATAGTTTTGTAACACGAGTCGATTAAATCTAATAATTTGAAAGAGAACAAGAGTTTATTAAAACATGACAACGGTGTTTTGTAGCTAGCTAATTAGGCATTTCTTTTTCTTCATTTTACTTTTTCTATCTCCGCCGATGATTTAATTTTAGTAATGTTTTTCGACGGATGAGGTTTTATCATTAATTAAAAAATTGTTTATCAACGATCGACTCGATCTACAATATGATTTTTTTTTATCGCTATTTTCGTAAATTTAGACGTTTTTAAAATCTCGACGATACAAACAACTTTCAATTTTCACTTCACGAGTCGATTGTCGTAGGCCTACGTAATTACCTTCATTTTCCATTCTTTTCTAGTATATCCATACGAAACTTCTTATAAACTAAGGCCTTTATAATCCATTCAAGATCCTTTCTCCACTACAACGCCGACAAGAGGGGAAAGGGTGATTAGTACAGAACCTGCAGTTTTTCAAAAAATGATCAGGGTGCTGCAAACACTTCAAAAACTTGTAAACTTGTAATTGCCACAAAATTCGCAATATTCAAATCGATAAATTTTATTGCTAAAACAGTGAAAAGGCTAAAGAGGAGTGATGTAGGAAAAAGTTTCATTTTTTGCAAGAAAGAATCGACAAAAAATTTTCAGAATAGTCATCATCATCAGTAGATCTCAGTCGCTTACGACCTTATTACACCTAAAATAGCGTGCCATCTATCACGATCCCGCGTCTGTGAAGCAGCTCTTACCACAGAGCACATTCGTGCTTGGACGATGCCAGACCACCTGGTCGGGAGATCTTCCTTTCCCTCTTTTATCAGGGAGCTTACCAAAGAGAAGGTCTTTTTTTTAATTTCCGACTTATCTTCCTCGTCACGTGCCCAAAATACCCTAGAATATGTTTCTCGCATAAAACACTTAGCTTTACTGGCTCTGGTATTTTGTTGACAATTGAAATGTTGGTTCGTCGCGCTGTCCAGGATATCCTCAGCATCCTTCACCAGATTCACATCCTCAAAAGGTATCGATTTTTCTTTTATCATCTGCCTTCAACGTTCCTGTTTCTGTGGCATATATGAAAATCGAGAAAACAAGTGACTGCATAAGTCTGTTCCTTGTCTTTCTGGAGATCTTGTTATTACATGTTACATTATGCAGTCTGACCATGGCTGATTTGCTCAGAGCGATTCGGCACCGTATTTTTGCCGACGAGCCTCCATCTGCTTCTATGATGGAGCCCACATGTACAAAAGCGTTCAACTTTCAGTATTCGCTCAGAGCTGTAAAATCTGAAAGACATTTCGCCCGATCCACCATCATGACTTTCGTTTTTGATGTATTAATACGAAATCCACGCTTTTCGCTGGCATCTTCACCAGGTTGACGAGCTCCGCCATTTCCTCTTCATACAAAGCAATCAAGGTGGTATCATCTATACATCGCAAATTAGAGATTCTTCTTCCTCCAATGGAAATACCACCATTCCAATATTCTAGAGCCTCGCGAATTATATGCTCACCATAGATGCTGAATAACTGCGAGGATAATATGCATCCTTGACGCACTCCCTTATCCGCTTGAAAAACCTCAGATTCTTCACCATCAACTCTCACTACCTTAGAGTTGAACTCATATAGGGACTCCATCAAATCTACTATATAAGCAGGGACTTTCATCTCTCTTAAAACTTTGAAGAGCTTCTTCCGAATCACGCAGTAAAAGGAGTTACCTCAGATTCTTCACCATCAACTCTCACTACCTCAGCGTTGAACTCATATAGGGACTCCATCAAATCTACTATATAAGCAGGGACTTTCATCTCTCTTAAAACTTTGAAGAGCTTCTTCCGAATCACGCAGTAAAAGGAGTTACCTCAGATTCTTCACCATCAACTCTCATTATCACAGAATTGAACTCATATAGGGACTCCACCAAATTTACTATACGAGCAGAGACTCTCATCTCTCTTAAAACTTTGAAGAGCTTCTTCTGAATCACACAGTAAAAGGCTTTTGCGTAATCTATGCAACACATTGCTACAGGTATGTTGAACTCCCTACACTTTTCGATGATATGCCGGACATTCATTATCTGTGGCATGAACGCGGCTTCTTCAGGTGGAATTTACCTGTGTGTAGATACGCCTTGATCCGGTTGTTTAAGATTCCTAACATGACTTTGCTTCCGGGTGGAATTAGAGTGATTGTTCGATAACAGGGTTGGGATTCACAAGGTCATTTGTGACTCGGATCAAATCTCGGATCATCGAGCAAAAAACAATCTGGATTAAAAAAACGGATCATTTTGCAAAAATATGATTCGAATTACGGATCACGAATCTTTTGTTTGAAAAAGATGACCCAGATAGCAAAAAATCGGATCATCGTATCATTTTTTTCAAAACGCAGGCTGCAGTAATTTCCTAATCCACACTAATTAAAATTATATCACATTTTTTAACCTTAAATAGTAACCACATCGCCGGGATCTAATCCTGCAGCACTATCTACACTTTAAAAAATGATCCGGAGAAGTCATGATTTCAGGAAAATGAATCGGATCAAATCACAGATCATACGAAAAATGGTATCCCAATCACTTATCGTGGATCATTTTAAAAAAGGACGATCTAAAATGATACGAATTACGGATCAAATCACATTTTTTTGATTCGAATCATGATTCGGATCATTTTTTTATTCGAATATTCTCAACCCTGTTCGATAATTAGAGCATAATCTTGCATCTCCTTTCTTATGCAAGGAAATCAGCACCGACTTACACCATTCAGTAGGCCATTTACGACTCTACCATATCACACTGCACAGTTATAATACTGCTTTGATATCATTTTCACCAACAGCCTGCCACAATTCAGCTTCAATACCATCGCAACTGGGTGCTTTGCGTTTTTTCATCGCATTCACCACCTCCCTCATTTCATCGAGTAGGATGTTTGGCTCATTTTCACCAGTCACTTTGACTGTAGGAACCAGCTAGTTTATCTCTTATGTTCCACTGTCTTGGTAAAACTGCTCGCAGTATGTTTTCCAGCTGTCTAGAATTCCTGTAGAATGTCACACAACTGTGTTGTCATCTTTCTTGATCTCCTGAGTTCTGGGTTTAAAATCTCTAGTGATCTGACATATTTCCTTGCATACTGCATTGGTCTCATTGCGGTCTGCGTATTCCTGTATTTCATTGCAGGATTGGTTAAGGTAGGCTTCTCTGTCTCTACGACAACACTGCTGGACTGATCTGGTCAGTAGCCTATATTCTTCGTTGTTGCCACGACATTTGGCTTGCCTACGCTGCTCTATAATCA
>FIZR01015036.1:0-89226 GCA_900060175.1 Ferrisia virgata
CACTTCATCACTTTCAGTATTTACATACGTTGAAATCATTTTAACAAAAAAAAAAGAACTTTAACGGTAGAATGTTAGCAAATAGATGCACCACTTTTTTATAATACAAGTATATAGTACTTTACTTTAAATTTTACAATATAAGTTGCACAAGTAAACGTTAAACTGTTAGTAAAGAGGCATCGAAAATTTTGACTATTGAAGTCTACCTGTACTCTCACATCCTACTCCCTCCATGACATAAATATACGTGGGGGTATACTTTTCAACCAATAAGAATCATGTTTGATGTACGGCAATTTCTAAATTTTTCTAATTGTTTAAGAAACCCCTCAAGGACAGGTAGGATTTCAGGAGTTTTTAAAAGAACCTGTTTTAATAATCGTTTATTGGCTTTTCCCATAATTAATGTACCGTACAAATAACGGATCAACAAGTCATTATTTAATCTGTTATTTGAAAATAAGCCTAGAAAATCTCTTATCGTATAATGGCGAGTTTTAAAATATAGGTAAATGATACAATAATTGCCACACACTGTAGAAAAATAATCCTGAAGACCACGTGTATTATAAGTCCAGATTTTGGAATTTTTCAGCATAAATGTTAAAAATTCGGGGTTAGTTGGAGGAAATCCATAACTATCAAAATATTCTGCTTTTTCTTGTACATCGATATGTATGCAAACCCAATGACTACCTTTTTGCTTACTACTATCTAAATTAATTATTACAGAGCATGGCAATGTTACTTTTGACGTAGGCAGACAATCTGCGGCATAAACGTTTCCATGAGAGGGTAAAATACAAGATTCCAAGTCATTTTTTAATTGTACAGTATTCATGTTTTTATTTTTTAGCATCAGATACTGTCTTAGCTTAATAAAGTAATGTCTCCGAATAACTTTCTAAATACTGCAAGTACTACGTTTTGCACTTGTTGAAACACAAACGTAAGAAAAACAACGAATAAACGAATTCTTAAAAAGCGAACGATAGCAAGATAACTGTTTGAAAATAGACATTTGCGTTTCTTTAAATAATCCACTTTTTCTGCTTATTGGTTCTTCTAAAATTTGCTAATTTCTTTCAATAACGGTAAAATTAGTAATATTCCCACCTCTCATTATTAAGTACCTTCTCATATCCTTCTTCGAAATATTTAAGGTATTTTGTTCTCAACATCTAATTGCTACAAATCATGCGGTCGGATGCAGGGGAAGGAAACGGTTGCAGGGGAGGGAGGAACGAGGTCTCTATACTATCACTTTCACCACCCCTTTCACTGTATACCTGCATACGTACCTTTTTTACCCTTCTCCTCTCATCTTATACCTGAACGTACCTAAATACATACATACATACACAACGAAACCGGTTTGGTCATGGAAATCTAAAAAGCCGTGGTCATGGAAATCTAAAAAGCCGTGGTCGGTCCGTGATCATGGATTCCCGCCCTTACTACTTAGGTTCTTCTGCATATCTGAGATCCGAGATTCTTCTACCACCAACTGAAATTTCCCCGCTCTAATGAACGTTGTATGATATATTAGCCGTATACATTAAAAAGCAGGAAAGACATTATGCATCCTTGTTTCACTCCACTCTCTGCCTGAAAGATACTAGATTCTTCACCAGCATTGAATTGAACTCATACAGCGATTCTACCGGCTCCGCAATGTAAGCAAGGGCTCCCATTTCTTTTAATATCTCTTACATTGTTTTCCAGTTCACGCAGTCGGAGACTTGAGCATAATCTATGAAGCATTATACAGCAAGTGGGTCGTTTTCTCTGCATTTCTCAATGACTTGACATGAATTAAAAATTTGCTCAATTATGCCTCTTCCAGGCATGAAATTAGCTTGCTCTGGTGGTAATATGCCTTGGCAAAGCATTACTTTGCTGATGTGAGGAACTAGAGCGATTGAACGATAATTTAAACATTTTGTTGCATCAATCGCCTTTCTTGTACTTAGGAATCAGCACAAACCTGTACCCAATTCAGATGCCACTTCTTTCCAAGGGCCTGTCATATGTGAGGCTCTGTACCATCAGATCTTGGAGCCTTATCTGACCCTTTACCCTCTCAAACGTCATAGGTTGATGGACCATAATAGCCTGGTTTTCAGTGGCAATAAGACATAGAAAATCAGGCTGAAAATTTTGGCCTTTCATCTCACCCTTATACTCTAATATGGTGCTAAATCTTGTAGAAAATCTGTGATGGTCTCTCCGCTATGTAATATTCCGCTGATAGGTAATTGTATTGTTCAAAATAGGTATCTACTCGAATAAAAAAGCCAACCTTAAATTTATATTCAATGAGTCAACTTACTTCCAAGTTTTAAATGATTGTCTATATTATTAGCCGATTATCCATGTGAAAATTCATACAAAACGATCAAGTATGCTAGAAGTAAACGAAAACTTTTCCCGTTTATTTTACCCAATTTTCAGCAACCCCTTTCGAATGTCTAAGGACGCTAAAATTTTATACATTTTCTTAGAAGTATTTCAACTTCAGATACATTGCAATATATGTACATCAGAGTTTTTTTTATTCTTTTTTTCAATTTACTGTAATACCTTTGCTTACCCAATGTTAGGGGAGCCTGGTGACATAAACTCACTCAAAAACTGAATTTACTGTTATTAGAGTAATAGAGGTTGTGATTGAACTTGTACTTTTTTTCTCTCCAAATCTGAATGGCTCTTCATCAAATTAAAAATCTGCAACTCGATTAAACATTCGCACTTGTCGAACTCAAAATTTTGATTTTTTTCATCGCGTGAAAATGTATTTCAAAAATGAGCCATTGTGCGACGATGTGTTTAAAACGAACAACGAGCGTTTGAAGACAGAAAGAGGTAGGAAAAAAAAAGCGTATTTATGCTAAAACTGAACTTGTTATCTTTGCGAATAAAGTTTAAATTACACGAGAAGAGCTGGTTAGGCGCGCGCGAAAAAGCGAGCGAGTCTAGAAAAACGTTGAAATACTAATACTACTTACTTATTCTGGCAAGTTGCGAGGTATATATGCTGGTAGTAGAAAGGAGACGAAGTGAGATTTTATTAATTTAAATATTACATTTTTATTTCGTTTATTTCGCGTCTATGTTGAAATTTAAACTTCTCACGGTGGCGTAGTGTTGAGTTTATACAGGCTGAGGATGCTGGCAGGGAAATGCGACTGTGTGACGAAGCTCGTTTGCTAATCGTCCGCGTCGTTGTTGTCGTTGTAGTCGCAATGTAGGAGGCGTATTTGAGCGGTTAAGGCCGCAAACGGAGTCGCAGAACGCGTTAAATATTCATAATTTATGTATTTTATCAGTTCGCAATGTAAACATTACGACAACGTTTAGCCGGTTTTTATTTCATTTAAGAGCATCGTTTCAGCAATATACCAACCTACCTGATACTTCCTTACTTACTTAAGAGATACTATACCATGTACCTGCCTACAATGTATATTGTATAAGGTTCAGCACGTCGCCGTCGCTACTATTCATTGCCCTGTATTCAGCGTGGCGGAGAAGTAACGTAAATTTTCTTACGTTAGCGAGGCTCACCCACGAGAACGAGCAAGTTGAAAATAACGTACAGGCTTGTTCCGGTTATAAACGGTGTTTACACGTTGCTGATCGAATAAGCTTGACTAATTTGTGTGGGTGAAATTAATACACCTATACCTATTGTTCTGTTACGAAGGTTTTGTAAATTCATTTTTCATTATTATTTATTTTTATTTTTGTTTCGCAGTGCCTCCCCATCAAGTGATTGTTTACGATAGTTCGGGACGCGAGCTTACTGATGTTGTAGGACCATTGACCGAAGGATCGGATGCTTTTCTAACGTGCGAAGTTCGCGGTGGTGAGTAATTTCTATTCTGATAAGTTTTTGCAGTAATGTTTCTAAGCTAAGCTGCCGAGAAAAGAAATTAAGAATCAAAAAACAAACGAGGTCTCGTCTCTAGAGCTTTCATAGTAACTTTTTTCTCATAGATAAAATTTGATTGTTGATTTTTTTCGTTTCTTATCTAATATCAAAACACAAAATAGGTCAATTGCTTGCCTAATTTCTGTGCTTGGTTTTTGAAAACATTTCGATGAATGGGGGCACATCATCCATTGTTGTGCCTCTCTTCTTGCCAATCTGTACCATAGACCCCAGTTCAAATTCCCAGTATCAAGTATCAGTATTGAAATAAGTACTGCGGTACTAGGGGTACCGACTCAACTTGATTTTTTCTTTGAAAAGAGTGCTACAAAGCTTCAATATTTAGCACTAGAAGTGATATAAACTACTAATTAGTAACTGCTATGATTATCAGCTTGGTAATTAGCATTTTCTTGCATCAATATCACGATTTGAAAAAAAAACAGCATCGCGAAACGATGCTTTTTCAGCCTTATTTTCGTGACGTATTAAAATCATGAGAATTGAAAAAAAAGCATCGCGGTTAAGAAAGATTCAATAGGGTTAAAAAGTCAAAACCTTCAAAAGGCACATCAAGGTTGCCTACGGATAAGACATACCTAATGTAAACTTCCTAGCCCAATTTGGAGGGGAGTTATGCGAGGAACAAACTCTAAAAGTGGAAAAAACAACCAAAAAACCGCATATTTGGGGCTGTGAAGGGGCACATCTAGGCTTTTTATTGAATGTACATGCCTAATTTCAGCTTCCTAGGTCTATTTGGAGGAGAGCTATGCGAGGAACAAACTCAAAAAATGAGAAAACCTGACCAAAAAAACACATTTCCGAGGCTGTGAGGGGGTGCAGTGGAGCTGAAAAGTCGGAACTTCTAAGAGGCACACCTAGAGCCCCTACTGAATCTACATACCAAATTTCAAGCTCCTAGCTAAATTGTGAGGGGGGTATGCGAGGAAAAAACTCAAAAAATAAGGAAAAATAACCAAAAACCACACATTTAGGGCTGTGAAGGGGTGAAATGGTGCTGAAAATAGAAACCCTTCAAAAGGCGTATCTAGGGCCTCTACTAAATTTACATACCTAATTTTAAGTTCCTAGCTTTATTTGGAGGAGAGTTATGTGAGGAATAAACTGAAAAAAATGAAAAAATGAGAAAACCTGACCAAAAAACCACATTTCCGGGACTGTGAGGTGGTGTAATAGAGGTGAAAGGTCATGACCCCAAAACGTACATCTATGACCCCGATTAAATGTACATAGCAAATTTCTTCTGCCTAGCTCATTTTGGTGGCGAGATAGGGGAGAAACAGCCCTTTTTCAAAGTCAAAAAGGAGAGTCCCTCATATGTACCCTGCTAATTTACCTATGAGGTTGCTTTTTGGATATGTTATACAACTTTGTATTTTCTATCAATTGACTTGAAAAGGAACAATTTTGGTGTTTTTGACACCTCAGCACACCCTTCCTTAAAATGGGGCAAAGTTGAATTTTGACCTAAGGTTATCCCCACTTATATATATCTAATTCGCTCACAAACTGAACCGATTGGTCGAATTGGATAGATTTTGGTTTGTACCTAGCAGAGTAAATGATATTAATGTTCGGGGGAAAAGATAAAAATAAAAATAAACATCTGACATCGCCAAAACTGGTCCTAATGGTTTTCTAGGACCCAAAAACGGATTTTAATGGTATCCCCCCCACGCCCGTTGCCGTTGGTCGATAAACTGTTATAGCCTAGTTTTAATTGACACTATGACATAGTAAATCAGGCTAAAAGTTTGTAAGCAATATTCATTTTAAGGGGTTCAAAATAATCCAAGCTTTTATAAAATACTATGGTGTAACTTTCAAGTGGTTTTTAATAACCTTCAAATGATGAACTACAAAAACGACACTTATTTGTACCTATTGATTGTACCCCTTCAAGTAGCTGGAATGGCAACATTATATACTTGCGTGTAATTTATTTTGCTACAACATTAAGGAAATTCTTCACAATCACCCTTGGAACACTCGGTATATCGTTCATATGTGATGTGTAAATTTGAGACGTATCTTTATAGAACCATTTTCTCGAAGAGAACTTCGCGCTATTCTTGCAGATACCTACAGTACATAAGTGTTGCTACGTATTTTGTTAGTTTAATTTTTAATTCGACGACATTGCGAAGAACATAGGAAATCAAATAGGCACCTAAATAAATCCCGCGTAGTAAGGCAGAAATACTTTCGTGAAAAAAAAAACTAAGGAAGCGAAAGATTCGGAAATTCGTTATCTTCGTATAATTCTCGTATTTCGAGTACCTATATAAACACGCTTCTCGCACAGGTAGCTCTATACGTATGTACTTACTTAGGTATATCATATAGATACACTCGAGTAGCTATACTAGATGCAATAAATGAAATCAAAACGATACCAGCCAACTTTTTCGTTTCGTAGTTGGCTGAAAAAGAAATGTCGAATGAGGTACTTTTCTTCGGGTAAAACAATGTAATGAAATTTGAAAGATATCATGTTTTCTTTTTTCACGCGTAATTTGTCGTTCATTGGATAAGCTTATTTTCTTCCCCTCGCTTTTGTTTTATGCACGAAGCTGAAAAAAAAAAAAAAAGCGACGTCGACGTGTGGAGTATGGGAACACCGGAACACGATACGCTTCCGAGTTTCATTTCAACGTTGCTTGTATGCCTAGTATATGAGGAGGAGTGTGAAATTCGCAACGATGAAATCGACTGAGTTAGCATTAAATGTTTGTTTGTTGGGAGTATTTTTTTACTTTTGTACACGTTAGGAGCGGAGGATAAAATGCGTGGGCTCTGCCTATAGTTTCCACTTTAAGTGTTAATTCGTTTGTACTTGGCTTATTATTAAACTTTTCGAGAACGGTGTACACTTCTGTAGAATAAAACAAACCCCTTAACTCGAGTGGGTATTCAAGAAGATAGGTATCCAGTCACCTTGCACCAGATGAAATCGACGAGCTTCCCAAAGGAGCGGATTAAATCACCGGTATTTTGACGTTCTCCGAAAATTATTAAATGCAGTCTCGGATTTCCACTTTTCAGAATACTTACCTGACGTCTCATCGACATTTCTAACTTGTAGCTTAACTAAATCCCTGGATTAAATGTTACGTAACAATCAAGTCATTGTCAATTAAATACTAGACTAGTCTTTTTTTGATGAAGTAGGTGCCCGATTCGTATAATCAACGAGAGCTCATACCCGTCTACTTTAGGACGAGGTGTAACGTGTAACATTAGTGAATCGACGTAATGCACTTGTTCGATTTGTATCATTTGTTCGTGGTTTTTTTTTCAACTCGTGAGCGTAGTGCGGAGACTATATTTATTGTTGATTCTTTAGGGATTATAAAATATTACGGTTTTTCGTATAAGTGGTATCGTATGAATAATTATTTACGATTAAAGTGGCACCACTGTTTACCCATCGACGATTTAACTACATGGGTACTGAGTATTTAGAATGTATCGCCAATCCCCTACGAACAATTTTCAATAATATATGAATAAATAATTAAAAGACTGTATGTCGATATTTATTCTATTCGTTTATGATTTATATGTGTTCGTACAGGTAAACCAATACCAGTAGTTAGCTGGTACATGGAGAATACGATGATGGAAAGTCATTCGACGTCTTCGGATGGTAAAGTGGTAATTAGTAAGATAGACATTCCAAACGTGTCCAGATCGTTTTTAAACCGAACATACACTTGCCAGGCAACCAACACGAATCTTATTCAACCGTACCATCGAACAGTTCGTGTGGAATTGTATTGTAAGTTATTATTTATAACCACTTGGAGAGTTTTTTTTTTTTTTTTTTTTTTTTTTTTTTTTTTTTGTAAATTCAACGTTGCGATTTTTAAAATTTTTGGCATTCTTTTGTTATATCGAGCTTTTTTTTTTTTCGAAAATTTGTAAGGTATTGAAATGAAAATCTATATAGCTGTTGTGCACATAAATGTAATATGATGTTTTTAATTACGATTATTTACTTATTCGTGTGAAATTACAGTACGGCCTTTATCGGTGAAAATAATAGACAAACCATTGTATTTGTTGGCGAAGGAAGAATACACGTTGACCTGTGAAGTTACAGGATCCCGACCTCATGCCAGATTATCGTGGTGGAAAGCAGAAAGTCGATTCAATCGTACTAAAGTAAGCAAACTAACGAATTAATGTACGTGTATCTTTAGAATCATCGATTGAAAAAACGTTGTCATTAAAATTTAGAGGAAATTTGCGTGAATTTAGAAAATTATCAGTTTTTTACAATTATTCGTCAGTTTGCCATTGCTGATACTAAATTGTGAGGGAATAGATGGTCGATTGGAATTCTTACTGTGTTTATATATGAACCATTTTGGACATCCCGAGTGGCATTATTTAAAAGTCGAGATCCCAAAAGATGCCCTTCGAACAGCCCCTCTAATTCACCTAAAAAGGTAAACACCAAACAATCGACTTTCATGGTCAAGAAGACGGAAAGATTTGGTTTTCTCAGCTTTTTATTGGTTCACGATAACAATTTTTACTTTCATATAATATAAGACAATTTTTGATTTTCAATCGATTAGTAACGAAACAAATTTTTGTTTGTGGTTCTCAGCTACTTCTTTCACACTATTCTCATTTCAATAATTTGACCCATCTTAAAATATAGGAATACTACCAAATCGAGCTTACATATCAATGTGTCACTGTTGTTGGTCAACTTTCAACAGTATACAGTAGACCATCAATTGTTGATGGTCAAATGTTGATGGATCTGAACCATCAAGAGTCCACAGTCCAAGTCTAGAGTGTGCTGATGTTGATGGCCCACTATTGTTGGTCAACTTTCAATAGTCCACAGTAGACCATCAATTGTTGATGGTCACATGTTGATGGAGCTGGACCATCAAAAGTCCACAGTTCAAATCTTGATTGTGCCGCTGTTGATGGTCCACAATTTTTTGATCAACTCTTGATTGCGCACTGCTGACCATGACCATCAATTGATAATGGTCAAATGTTGACAGATCTGTACTATTAACAGTTGAATTATGTTTGACGAAAAAGTTGTGCCTTATAGAAAAAATACTAAGCAATTTTTCAAAATTCTAAATGTTGAAAAGAAGTGACGAATCTTTTTAAAGTTATGTCACTTCAGATGAAATTTGGACTCTTGGAGCTAGAAAAGTGAATATATAAAGAATTTTGAAAATTTGATTGGCACCCTTTTTTCAACATTCAAGTTGACATTCAAGATGTTGGTAGTGCAGTTATTGTTAGTCAACTGTTGATGGTTCAATATTGATGGTCAACTCTTTACAATTTATAGTTGACCATCAATTACTGTTGATAGTCAAGTGTTGATGGATCTGGACCATCAAGAGTTGACAGTTTAAATCTTGATGGTGCAAATGTTGATGAGCCATTATTGTTGGTCAACTCTTGACAGTCCACTTCTGACCAATAACTGCTAATCATCAAGTATTAACTGATCTGAACCATTAACAGTTGAATTATGTTCGGCGAAGAAGTTGCGTATTATTGAAAAAAATTCTAAGCAATTTTTCAATGCTGCAGCTGACGGAGGTGAAAAGCTCACAGGCTTAGGATTATTTACCTTGGGTTCATTCGATGATACATAGTAGGATTATATCAGATGAAAAGTTGAATTGTCAATAGTTGATAAAAAAATCAGTTATGTTCATGAAGTTAGGATGGGAACCCTGTAATAAGTCTAGTGTTGTGTGGATATGTATTATTTATTGGGTGCAAATTAAAATACGTGAGACAAAATGTTTTCACAATGAAAAAAAATTAAAGTAAAAACAAAGTGAAGAGGAGAGCAATGGTTGATTTTATGATTTCAAGTTGAAATGTTGAAGAAAAATAAAAATATAAGCCTTGACTTTGTAGTCTGAGCTTCAAGTGATAATTAACTCTATTATACAGTTCTAAACTTTGAAAAAAGGGCCACACTTAATCTGACTAACAATAAAAGGAAATAATCCAATTTCACTGAAAAAATGGAAGAAAATTTTTTAGGTGGCAAGCATTAGACAAGACACGGAGAAAAAAATTGTTCCAACTACCTACGTTTAAAATATCAAAGCTCACATCCTTTTGAAGTTTGCTCCATTTCAGCTTTTAAGTTCAATTAAAATAGGGGGACTAAATAAAGAAAACTCTATACCACTTGTCTCTATGGCTTTTGAAGGCTGACCTTTGAATATATTACTCAAATTTTCACACTATCCATCGATGTAAAAAATGACCAACTTGCAGTCTTAGCTTTCCTTCATCCTACACAATTTTTGGATGTAACTGAATTTTGAATGAAGGCCATACCCACTCATTAATAAAATTAATATCTGAAATTTTCAGAAATTATTTTATTAGAATGTTGTATTCCTGAAACAGATTTTATTGACGCTTCTCTTCCAACGCATCCAGAGTATATCGATCTACAGGCTCGAATAGCCTCGTGTTCTTATGTAATATTACCAAGAAAATATTGTATACTTATTAAATTGAGAATTTTGGAAATTTTAAGTTAATTGGAATAAGAGTGGTAGAACTCTACAGTCCATTTGAAAATTACCCATTTTTTGTCGTATTTCTTTGGGACCACAGCCTTATCGTAAATTTGTTCAATCTCTTTCCATCGTTCTTTCTGAAATGATTATTTGATAAATATAAAATTCGAAGTATAAGAATTATCTGTAGGGTTTTCCTATAATTCATGTTTTTTCCACCCAAAAAAATGGAAAAATAAATGGTATTTGGAATACACTATGTATTTGTACATACGTCTACACACTCCTATAATAATATCTACTACGTTTATTTTTTAATTTTTTTTCCTCGTGGCTTATACGGGTATTTGGCTACGTGGCGTGGTACATAACGCAACAACGCGACGCTACTCTAGTATTCTTCTCTTTTTTTTTTCTTTGGTCGATGTTTTTCTGTGGGTTTTTAGAAGCACAGCCGTAGACAGCTTTTGCTCGTTTCGTTGCCGGTGATTTATTGTTTAAATATAATTCCTCTATTGTATTTTCGTTTGTTCGGCTTAATCGCGATGCTTGTTGTCTTAACGTATTGTAAATAACTCGTTTGTTTGGATATTCGCTAATAACAACGCGACGCGGCGCGTTTTTACGCTAATTATGTCGGGGTGGTTTTCTTTTTCATTCTTTTATACCGGGGTTTTTTATGCCCTTTCGTACTATACTTTTTTTTCTGGTTTGATATTGCTTAACGAAGTAGCAAACAGGATACTTTGCGATGGAGAATTCGATGTAGATACTAGGTAGCAAGTTATCTAGGTATGGCATATATAATTTGGAAATAAACGACTGTTTTTTCAGTAATTGTCCCTTCGTTTTCCCTTTATTTCTGTTTTTTTTTTTCCTCTTCGAACTACTTTTCCTTATTTTTTCACTTAATCGGAATCGAATCCTCTGTTGCAAATCCACAGAAATAAGAATTGAAATAAGAGAATGGTAGAGATGTAGCTAAAAGAAAATTTGAGGAATCGAAAGAGTTGAATTTCAATGATGCGACGATGGTGTTATGTTTTTGTCGAATGTTATGTGTAGTCGTAAATTTCGGTTAGAAGAGGGGGGTGGGGAAGATTTCCTTAGAACGGAATTTGTTCCATTGATTGATTTCGATTTGAAGGAAGTTGAGACAAATGGAAATGTAGTGTCTAAAAAAAACCGGGAACTAAATTTTTCAGCTATGAAAGTTCATTTATTTTTGAATTTTGTAAGGGAATTTTTATAAATTAAATAACTCACCTTGGGATCTATACAAATTGTTAAACAAAAAAGTGAAAAATGAAACATGAAAAATTGCTTTTGAAGATCTATAATTGATGAAATATCTCACTTTCGTTGAAATTTTAATCAGATATCCATTTCAAAAGAGCGTTTTTGAGAAAAATTTCTTCCGTAGTTTTTTAGAAAATTATAAAAAAAACATACAAAAAAGGTATTTCTAAAATACTTACTACTCTTTGCATGTAAAGAGTAATGAAAGAATGTAAGTTCTGGTACTTTTTACGTTGCCGATATAAATTCCACTTTTATATTCACTATTTCTCTACAAATAATCTTCATTACACCTACCATGGTCTTAGTTTCCTCAACATTTCAACTTAAAATCATAAGGTCATCAGGGTCAAGATCAACCAACTTTTCTCAATATTTCCACTTGAAATTATAAAATAAATCCAGGGTCAAGGCCAGCTGTTGACGGGTCAAATTGAAGCATCCTTAACTTTTTTCAACATTTAAACTTGAAATCATGAAATCAATCCACAGTCAAGGTTAATCAATTTTCCTCGACATTTCAACTGAAAATCATCAAATCAAACCAGTTTCAAAGTCAAATGTTGACGGGTCAACTTTACACAACTTCAACTTTTCCCAACATTTCAACTTGAAATCATAAAATCAACCAGGGTCAAAGCCAAGTAATTTTGCTCCACATTTTAACTTGGAATCATAAAATCAATCCAGGATTGAGGTCAACTGTTGACGGATCAAATGATGACTGGTCAATATTTAACTTTTTTGGCAAACATAATCCAACTGTTGACGATCAAGATGTCAACAGCACAGAACAGTTGACTATTTGACCATCAATGTTAAGGCCATCAACATTCAAACCATCAAAATTTAGACAGCCAAAATCTGCATTGTTCAGATTTTGATGACCTTTGATGGTCCGCTGATGATGGTCAACTGTAGAAAGCGCTAATAAACTTATTTCGACGTTCATTTGCCAAGTATATACGATTATGTTAGGTATATAAAAAGTCTCTAATAAATCCATTTTTAGAAAAAATTTTCAAAAGAAATTTTTTTTTTGATTGTTGAACAACTTTATGAATCTTGTGTCAATTTTTTGAGTTGTAAAAATTGTGTTAGGTAGACTACAGTCACTACTACTACATGAGTTCATTATGTATTTATGAACATCGAAAGATGTTTAATAGCGCATTATCTAAGTACTAACCTGACCCGACACTGCTTAAATTCGGGGAGTGTCAGTAGTGAACTATCAAAATCCGGATTGTTCTAATTTTGATGGCCTGAATATTATTTGTCAACGACAGTTGGATCCTGACTGTTAACGGAGATCCGCAAACATTTGACTATCAATACCCACACTACCAACATCTTGAACATCAACTTGAATGTTATGAAAAAAAAAATACTGAATAATTTTCAAAATTCTGAATGTTAAAAAGAAATCATTGACATTTTTTTCTTAACTTTAAAGTTGACATTCAAGATTTTGGTTGTCTAGATATTGATGGTCCACCTTTGGTAGTCTGGATCTTAATGATCTGCTATTGACAGTCAACTTTTGACAGTCCACAGTAGACCATCAATTGTTGATGGTCAGATGTTGATGGATACGGACCATCAAGGGTCCACAGTCAAAGTCTAGATTGTGCTGATGTTGATGGTCCACTATTGTTGGTCAACTTTGAATAGTCCACAGTGGACCATCAATTGCTGATGGATATGGACCATCAAGAGTCCACAGTCCAAGTCTAGATTGTGCTGATGTTGATGGTCCACTATTGTTGGTCAACTTTGAATAGTCCACAGTGGACCATCAATTGTTGATAAATCCAGACCATCAAGAGTCCACAATCCAAGTCTTGATTGTGTCAATGATGATGGTCTACTATTGTTGGTCAACTTTTGACAGTCCATAGTAGACCATCAATTGTTGATGGTCAGATGTTGATGAATATGGACCATCAAGAGTCCACAGTCCAAGTCTTGATTGTGCCGATATTGATGGTCCACTATAGTTGGTCAACTATTGATTTTCCACTGCTGACCATCAATTGATAATGATTAAGTGTTGGTAGATTTGAATTGTCAATACTTCAGTTATATTCGATGGAAAAAAAATGCCTTTTCAGTTACTGTTCTGATGAATCGAGGAGCTGATTCAAGTACGACTACATATCTTGTGTTTTAACCGTTGTCGGAACTAAGTAACAATACGCATTTTAACAACATCATCGCAAACAGCAGAACGTTTTCTTTAAATGATACCCATACCCAATATGCTTACCTACCTAACCTACATGTACTGTATAATGTGTAGGGCTATTCGTAAATACGTATCGTTCATGTGTATTGTAGGTAGTATAGCCTTTGGTAGATAACGCAGGCAGGAAATACCCCGAACGAAATAATTTGGAATTTATGCAGGCGAAATAACCACGCACTATCATCGTATCGCGGTACAATTCGAGTTTAAAATTGACTTTAACCGCTGCGCCGTGTCTACAACAACAACAACAATGCTAACGATAGGGCCAAATATACTTCGACCAGCATTAGAAGAAGAAAGTAGTAGTGTTTAAGGGTGGAGGAAGAGTGTAAATCTGAGAAATGAGCATTTCGTGTGTACACGAAAAGCGAGAGCGATCCGGGTCGCATTCGTAAACTCGATTACGTATTTGTATACAACAAAATTACTGGTATTTCATTTGGTCGAGCGGCCTTTTTGTGTTCGGTTAATTATACATTTATTTTCGATAATATTACAGATCGTGGAAAAGAAAAACGAAACCGTTTCGTACACTTCAATTACGTTCGCGCCCAGACCGGAAGACAACGGTCATTTGTTAAAATGTCGCGCCGAAAATCCAATGCTCACCAACGCCACGTTAGAAGACTTTATCATGTTGAACGTGTTATGTAAGTATAGGCACCTCGTACATTGCTTCTTTTTTTTTCCTTTACACGACTCGTAATTTCTATTCTTTAATTGTTATTATTAGATTATGATCACTTATGAGTCGAAAAGAAATTAGGAAAGAATAAGGTGAAATAAATTTAATATCGCCTTTCGACTTGCTTTCCTTTTTCACTATTCCAAAAATTTAATGAACCTTGGAATAGAATGATCTTTGCGTCGTCGAGGTTTAATTAGAATATTAAAATTATGAAATGGAAATAAAATGGAAACAAGTTTTTCCGTTTCAAGTGTTACAAAATTCGCCAATTATGATAATTACGTATGCATTACGTTCGGTGTTACACGTCTTTTTTTTAATCTTTCTATGGTATTTCCTTCTTGCCTCGTACAGGAAAGAAGTTAACAACATAAAGTGAAGTACCCGAAGAAAATAAAATTAAGAAAAAAGCATCGTCAAGCAATGCTTTTTCAGCCTGATTTTTGTGAAATACTAGAATTAAGTATGTGAATTGAAAAAAACTTCGCTAGAACCCCGCTAAATCTACATGCCAGATTCATAAACAAGAAATAAATCACAGCTCCCCTCCCCCTATTGTGGATCTTAGCCTTCCGAACCTGGTTTTCGACCTATATTAGCCAAAATATTGATCGTAGTGCAAAAATGAAGTCTATAAAACTTGATCTACGTCAAATTTCCTATAGAATGAGTCTTCAATGATATTTGTAAACCCGAAAGAAGGTGGGGGGGGGGCTATAGTTGATGAAAGATAAAGGTCATCAAATTCGAATCACGATATTCGTAGAAAATGCTTTCTGTTACGATGTTAAACTGGGGAAAATGCTGAAAGGAGGGGTAATGTTGACAAAAGAGGTCTACCTCCCCATCCCCTCCCCTCCTGAAATATTATAGTCAACTTTAACATACGAAAAAAAAATAAAATTATGAATTATGTGTACACTGTTATGATGTAAGTATTGGACATTTTCACCAGCCCATCATCGACGATTCTACCCCTCTGTGGACCCCAAAAACCCCTAAACTCGCATTACGGCGATAACTTCTATATTATATTGATCCTGTAAAAAAAATTGCACAAAAGTAATGTTTTAGTTGATGAAATAGATGTTGAACCTGCAAAATTCATTTAAAACGTTTTTGGACCCCGATAATAAGTGTTGAGTTGAACTGAAGAGGTCCTGGTCAAATTTTACATACGAAACAGTAGCTGGAGAAGTTCCATAGTGAATGATATACACGTATGGTTCATTACTCTGATGCGTGTATAGGGTGGTTTCATCCAATTATTGTCATTTTTACTTCATCGTGAAATTTCCAACCTCCTAATATACCATTACTTACCAACATTAATTGAGGATTTTTCAACAGGATTAATATTTAAAAATTTATCGCCGGAATACGAGTTAGGGAAGTTTTTTTGGGAGGGGAGGTCCACAAAGTACTTACATTATAACAGCGCAGACATTGACTGTAATGTTCGGGAGGAGAGGGGATGAGGAAGTAGATCTCTTTTGTCCATATCACCCCTGATTATGGGGTCAGTGACACCTTCAAGAATTTTCCCCAGTTTACCATCGTAATACAAAGCATTTTCTACGAATATCGTCTTTCGAATTCTACGACTCCTTTCTTTGTTCAACTGTAGCTCGCCCCCCTTGGGCTTACAAATATCATCGAAGGCTCACTCAACAGAAAATTTGATGTAGATAAACCTTTTTAGACTCATTTTTGCCCTAGGATCAATATTTGGGCTGATATGGCCCAATAAGCAGATTTGGGTGGCTAAAATGGCGGGGAAAGCACGCGGGGGGGGGGGTAGCTGGGCACTCTTCGCATACCACATTTACGGACTGTAAGGGGACGCAATGGGTCTGTAAAGTCGAAACCAGAAAAAAACACATCTGCGGCCTCTACAAAGTTTGCATACCAAATTTCAATTTTCCAGCTCATTTTGGTGGGGACATAAAGGTAGGGGAGAAATAATCCTTTTTCAAGGTCAAAATGGGGGGGGGAATCTTTTATCTCCTCTTCTAAATGACCTAGGGAACTGATTTTTGGATATGTTGTACATATTTCAATTTTCTATCAATTGGACTAAACGGGAACAAATTTTGTAATTTTAACCCCTCAACGCCTCCTCCTCCAAATTTTTGTACAACTGAACTTTGATCCGAAGTCATTCTCACCCCAGAATATAAAATGGTACGGCAATCGAAGCCTATTTCCGAAATTTCATTGATTTTGGTCAGTATCTGACTGAGCAAACAATTTTTCAATTTTGAGGAAAAAATGATTAATGATAAATATCCGACGTGGCGAAGAATGGTCGCAACAGTCTTCTTCAACCCCAGAATGGATTTAGTTGATATACCTCTTCTCCGTTCATCGGATGTAAGTCGATGGACTGTAATTGTTTGGTTTTCATTGACAGCATAACATAGAAAATCAGACTAAAAACTGACCAAAAAACTACATTTGCAGAGCTGTGAGACGGTGAAACGAGGCTGAAAAGTTGAAACTCCTGAAAGGCACATCTACAACCTATATGACATCTACGTACCAAATTTCAACTTCCTAGCTCAATTTAGCAGGAAGATGGAGGAGAAACAGCACTTTTTCAAGGTCAATTAGAGGAAACATCCTTATATCTCTCCTCCTAATTGACTTAGTGGGCTGATTTTTGAATATGTTATACAATTAGTTTTCGTGATTTTAGACCATTAGCAGCATCTCCCTCAAACTCGCCGTCAATTTAAGCCTACTTGCTAAATTTCATCGGTTTTATTCGGTATCGTGCTGAAAAAATGATTTATAATCGTAATGGTCTTCCAGTACCCTAAACAAATTTTGTTGATTTGTCCCTCTTCCTCCCTAATTTGATATAGGTCGATAGACCGTAATAGCCTGGTTTTCATTAACATTATGACATAGAAAATCAGCTCAAAAAAGAATGAGAGAGCGAGAGAAAAAAAATAACACTCGCAGCTGAATTTGAAAAGTACGTACTTACCGTTGGTAGAAAGACAAAAAAAAAATAGTGTAATTGAATATCATTCTCGTCTCCGGAACAAAGTATGTAGTGTAATTTGCGACCCTGGAAGCGATGCCGAAGACCAACTCTAGGTAGCACGGGTGCAAGGCAGCGAGTGTGAGGTGGGGCGGGGATTGAGCAGATGTAAGGAAAGTCTATAAGAGTATAAGTGCAGTACAACATACAAAAGGCGAAAGAAACTATAGAACGTGAGACGTTTTTCCATTCTCGCTAAGGAGACGACACGATACGGTACCTAGGTCGAGGGATAAAGGGATAGGGTACGGTTTAATGTTAATTTTCTAAAGTTGAAACAAAAGCTACGGTAACGAACGCTAAACCGAGCCGTTAAAATGGCAAAAATAAATTCAAAAGACTGCGACTCAGCATTAATTGCGTCGTAATTTCGTTTTGTTATAGTAAATTTTCAGCAACACTTTGCCAAAGTTATACGGTTATATCTCTCTATACATATACCTACCTAACCTAACCTACCCTACCCACGACGACGAAACATTTTCGTTCGTCAACTTTTCTACGACTACGACCGACGAAGATGAGATGAGCTCATATTCGGCTCGAAATTCTCACGATACCGTTTATGTGTGTGTCTGTGTATGTTTGTGAAAACCTTTTATAAGTCTCGCATAGCTTGCAGAATTAGTACACTGCCGCAGGCTAAAAATCGTATAAAGTTGCCATCGGCACCAATGACGATGACGACAACGACGACGACACGATGATGGTGTATTTTTTTTTTCTACGTACCATTCGATAGTTGGTAAGGTAATCTTTTTCATGCCGGAATGAGAAAAGGATGTTGTCGAAATCGGGTTTCCTCCTTTAGAGACTTCTGTACCCGACAACGTTAGCAAGATTACGTGCTGCTATCATCATCGATGTGCCACCGTTCCGCGCACCGCAGTACCCTTTGGTCGCATCGCTCCACTTGTCCGTTGTTGCTTGATTGAAATATGTACTAAATGCTTATAGAAAGCGAGCCATCATCAATAATGACGATAATAGGTCCGCACCCACGTCACCGCGTTGCTCTCCAGTTGACCCAAATACGGAAATGATCTTATACCAGATGAGAACTTTATAGCGCGATAGTTGTATCCTCCCACCCCCCTTTTTCATCGTTAATTTGTTGCTGGTTGTATTTTAACTATTTCGAAGAACTCGTTGGACCGTTGTGGTTAGACGCGATGGGCTGCCGTTTGGTCGCAAGAGTGGGTATTTTTTGTTTCCCGAACGTAGTGACGCAGAAAATGACAACGACGAAAATGAAAGAGCCCTAGAGATATTATATAAATGTTTAAACAATCCTTCGCTTCTTCTCCGACGTTCAGCGTTTGTTGAACAATCTATTGTGAAATTATCACGAATATATGGTTGGTTTTTCGTTTTAAATATCGAACTTTATTGGGATATTTTCGCTTAAAAAGCATATTTAATGAGGGTCACGAGGTTGTGTTATTTTAAGTATTAATTTTTTTTTTTCAGAAATGGTGGGGATATTGAAAAAAAAATGTGAAATGGTCTCAAAATGATATGGTAAAAACTTCGGTTCTTTCAACTTGTAAAACTCGCTCAAAGTTCAAAAATTTTCAAAAAATTTCAAAAAAAATTTTTTTTTTTCATTTTTTTTAAAGCTGGAATTAATACACATATTTATAACCAAAATAATCATTGTCGACAAACTTCCACCATTTACTCTTTTTTCAGCGGTTTTTAAAAAATGTATGATACTTTTTTGCTTTTTTTCATAATTTTCTAAAAAATCACAAATTTTTAGGTCATTTAAAATTTTTTTCAACAGTCCTTCCCTTACTGAAAAAAATATAAAAAAAGCATCGCCAGACTGATTTTTGGAAGAAGAATTGAAAAAAAATGCTTTTTTTGCTGATCGGTTTTGCGAGTAGGAAGAGTTCAATGAGACTGAAATGTCGAGACCCCTAAACGGCACATCTAAGATCTCTACTAAATATACATAACTAATTTCAAGTTCCTAGCTCAATTTGGAGGGCAGTTATGCGAGGAACGAACTCAAAAAATGAAAAAAAAAAAAACGACCAAAAAAACCACATATTCGGGTTTGTGAGTGGATGCAATAGGGCTGAAAAGTCGAGACCTTCAAAAGGCACACTCAAAGCCCCTCTTAAATGTACACACCAAATTTCAACTCACTAACTCAATTTGGTGGGAGTTAAGACAGGAACAGGCCTTTTTCAAGGTCAATAAGAATAAAAACATCTCCTATTCTAATTGACCTTGAAGGTTGGTTGATTTTCAGATATGGTGAACAACCTTGAAGTCTTATCGATTGGTACAATTTTTGCATTTTTGGCCCCTCAATGCACCCTCTCCCCATTTGAGGCATACCTGAATTTTGACCCAAGGTCATCTCTGTACATATACATATATCGAATCTGTCCCTCAAACTGATCCGATTAACCGAATTGGAACGATTTTGGTCAGTATCGAGCAGAGTAAATGATTTTAATGTTCGGGTGAAAAAATAAAAATAAATATCTGACATGACCAAAAATGGTCTTAATAGTCTTCTAGTACCCCAAAACGGATTTCGTTGATATCCGCCCTCTCAACCACCGTTGATCAATGGACTGTAATTGCCTGGTTTTCATTGGCAATATGGCATGAGTTTGAGTTTCACCACTTGAATGTCATTGAGAAAAAATTACCCAAATAAAGAAAGGAAATGATCCAATTTCTCTGAAAAAATAGAAGTATTTTTTTTATCAATTTTTTTCCTGAAAATAAAAATTATTTGTTTCGCTTCATGTCGACCAAAATCGATCAAATTTGGGAAATAGGTTTTGACTGACGGCAGACTGGATATTCTGGAGTAGGGATGACCTCGGGTCCAAATTTGGTTGCACCCAAATTCAGGGAAGGAGGTGTTGAGGGACTAAAATCGCAAAAATAGTTTCTTTCTGAACCAATCGATAGATAATCCAAATTTATAGAATGTATCCGAAAACCAGCCTCATAGGCCAATTAGTAGGGGAAATATGAGGGGTTTCTCATTTTTTACCTTGAAAAAGGACTGTTTCCCCCCATTTTCACTCCAAAGTGAGCTACGAAGTTGAAAATCAATATGTAGACTTACTAGAAACCATAGATATTCCTTTTGGTGGTTTCAAATTTTCAGACCCATTGTGCTCTTTCACAGGCCTAAAAGTGGGTTTTTTGTAGCTGTTTTTTTTTTTGTGAATTGTGAGTTTGTTTCTTGCCTAACTCCCCTCCAAATTGAGCTGGGAAGTTGAATTTGGTATGTACATTTAATAGGGGTCCTAAATGTGCCTTATTGGGGGGGGGGGGAGAGTCTCAATCCAAATTAAATTATGTAGTAGAAATTTGGTATGTAGAATTGATAGCAGTTCTTTATGTGCGTTTTGGTGATCTCGACTTCTAGCACTCCAAAACGGATGCCATTGGTCGATAGACAGTAATAGCCTGGTTTTAATTGAAAATATGACACAGAAAAATCAGGCTAAAAATGAAATAACTTTATCTGATGTTAACCAAATACACCCCCCCCCCCGTCTTGAGTTAATAGCGAAATTTTCTCACTAATGATCATTTTGGGTTTAAATACGCGTAACAATTCTCTTTCTGGAAAAAAATTGATTTTTTTTTTATCTTTCTTTCAATTTTTGAATTTTTTTCTATTTTTGGGTCAGTTTTGCTAGTTGAAGAAATGCAGGTGAGAGTTGACAAAATTTTACCACGTCATTTTGAACTCGTTTCGTAAATATTGTGACCCAACGATTTGCGGATTTCTTAAAAAAGAAAAGGAAGTAGCAAAATTTCACCCACCGTACTGTTGTTTCCACCTGCTTATTTTATTTTTTTATCGTATTTACGGCAAACTGGTTATGCAATTTATTCAACATGTAACTTATTCTCGAGAATTCGTAAAAGTGTATTTACGGCGATTTGGTTATGCAACTTATTCATCATAGCTGCATTTGCAATGCATCAACTTCGGTTCATCAAGGTGGATTTGTCACAAAATTGTATCGAAGAACGAAATTTCTTCCTCTCGGTGAAAAATTACAAGTACGATGAAAATTGATCGATGTTATCGATTTTTTTTCCCTCGTCCTTTGATTCCAAAGCGAGGCTTTTATACGGTGGTAATGTACTAAACGTGCAAGATGATGTCTTGTTTTCGTTTTTTTTAAAGGTTTGAGCGACCCAAACAGATCGTAAAAAGTTATACCTACTTCAAATGTAATTACTCGCATCTTTTTAGGAAATAAAGTCACGATGGTTTTCAAAATTTATGTCAAGAATAGTTGACTTTTATAGCTGGCTTGTTTTTTATTATTATTATTTACATCACCTGCAGAACATTTTTTTTTCTTCACAATTTTATTCGTTTTTGAAATTTTGAAAATTTCATATAAAATTGATCTTTATACTTTTTTCATGGTGGAAAAATTGCGTAAATGGGTGAAATTCGTAAAAATAGTGCGTGGCAAGTTTTGATAAAATTTACTTTACAGCGCTTATGAAGAAAAGTGTTGTAAATAAGTGAAATTCGCTTTTAGAGAGAAATGCCAACGATATTGGGTAAGTTACGTACTTACTTACCTGTAGAAGAATATTACTACTGATTGAGAGCCTTGAGGGTGTACACAAGCTGTAGCAGCTGGCAAAGGTACCTCTAACCTACCTACCTGTACTTACCTATATGGCTTTTGGGTAAGAAGGAAGTGTGTGTGTGTTACGTCATATCGTATCCTCATCATAGCATAACTGTTGGTGTAAAATGAAAAAGGAGCAAGTTAATGTGAAGAAATCACGTCAACGAAAATAAATCAAATTTCAAATCCACAAGTTACAACGACGATGACGACGAGGCACCGTGAAATTTTCGTGAAATAATAAATATTAGTTATTAGCATACATTAGTGTTCGACGGTAGTTCGACAGGGGTAGAGTGTGGGAGGAGGAGGAGGGGGGAGCAGTACGAGAAGTAAAAAGGGAATGGAACAAAGTGGTGAGTGAGGGAGGGGGTATAAGCGTGAAATAGTATGAGTTGGCAGTAAGACGGAGAGAGAGTGGTGGAGAGACGAGGGATGTTATAACTAAATTAAAAGTTTCGTCAGGGTAAAAGTTTTTGAAAACAGCTTCGAGACCCGTTAAATGTCCTATTCTGCAGCTCGGCTTTTCTTGGCACTAATTGAGACATCACATTTAAAGGTAGCGTGTTGTGCATTGTGCTAAGTTGGCAGCCGTGACAGGTGACGTTATCATTATAAACGCCAATACGCGCGTATACCATACAGTACGTAGCATAGTGCCAGTGTTGTTCTTGTACCGTTTCGCGAGTTTCCCACTGCTTGTTTCTTTCATCGTCGTCGTCGTCGTCGTTTGTAGTTATAAAAGTTTTCTCGCCTTGCCAATTATCTTTAGTTTTGTATGCCCTTCTCTTCTATCCCCTTCGGAGGTAACGCGTATACCCGGCCGATCAACCATACTACGCCTCGCCACCGTTTAACTTCAATCTGGATGAAGGAAAGGCCCGTTAATGAAAACGAAGTGTCGTGCGTTTACTTCTATTTCTTCACCCCCTTCCCTATGTGGTCCTGACAACCCCGTAGCACGTAGCTGTTTATACTTACCTCGAGTAAGGTGCGTAATTATAAAGGGACCTTTGCACTTTTTTTTTCGCTAGTTTGAGCCTATGTCACGAAGTTGTTTTTTTTTGTTTTTTTTTTCTTCGATTGTGTACCTTACCTACTTATTGGTATTTTGTATCGAAACCATACATAAATGTATGAAAAGTATTCATTGTTTTATTGTTCATTCGCAGATCAGCCAATAGTGACGTTACATTTTGGAAATTCGTTGCCAAAAAATATCAAGGAAGGTGACGATGTGTACTTCGAATGTAAAGTTCGATCAAATCCTCCTCAACATAGGATCACGTGGTTTCATAATGTAAGTACCTACCAATCTCTTTGGCTACGTTTTTCTATGCGTTAAGTACAAAATGAGAAGATTGCTCCGCAAGGTGGCAGTTGCAACGAGATATATTAAAATGAGAATTTCTCATGCAGATTGATACTACTGATACATCGTACATTTAATATCACTGAGGTGGTGGTGTGTTCGTAGTAGTTTCTACTCGTATAGGAAGTACGCAGTAAAGTACCTACTACATACGCTTCGACCCAAACCCTGTAAAATCGAAGCTGTATCAATGAAAAACGAAGGAAATAATACTTTGTTGATAGATTCGATTTTTTTTCAGAGGTATTACTTGAGTGAGAAGAGAATTAGAAAGTGTACCGTGAGAAAACATTCCTCCTATAATCATCAAAGGGTCTAGTCCACTTTGTGTGGTGAATCATTAGCCCTGAACACAAATCGGGAATTTTTTGCCGGAAGATGGTCCTTATGATCTAGAACCATTTTAGCTCGTTAAAGTAATTCCAACACCCTCCAGGAGGGGAAGGGTGAAACATCGGTTTTCGTTCAAAATTTTTTATTCCTGGAAGTTTTCAACCGAATTTTCTTAAACTTGCAGAGATGGTAAGCCATTACCAAGGTCTATGGATGGAAATTTTTTGAAAAATTTTTGATCGTTTTTTCAAGATTAAATGGGCAGTTTAAGATTTCTAACGACAATTTCGGTAGTTTCTTTCAGAGGTGCAACTCTGAAAAAAAAATATATGTTGTGTACCTACCAAATCTAAATGTACAACGTATATTTTTTTCAGAATTTTTTACGTGGGCGGAGATCTTCAAACATGCGAAAAACTGATTTTTATACCTTTTTTTAAAATTTTCTCCGTAACATGTTACTAAATACGTAATTTTACACCACTTGCCCAATTTTTATCGAAATTCATTCATTTTTCGTGATTTTCGGTTTTTACATAGTCGTGCTAAAAGTTGAAAATTGACCATTTTGGCCAAATGAACAAACTAATCTTTTGCATGCTTGAAGGTCTCCACTCACATAAAAAATTTTGAAAAAAATATATGTTGTACATTTAAACTAGATACATATCATATATTTTTTTCATAATTGCACCTCTGAAAGAAGTGGCCGTTAAAAATCTTAAAATGTCCACTTGGTTTTGAAAAAACGCTCAAAATTTTTTCAAAAAATTTCCATAAATAGACCTTGGTAGTGGCTCACATCTCTACGAGTTTGAGAAAATTCAGGTAAAAACTTTCAGAAATAAAAATTTCGAACGAAAACCGATGGTTCACCCTTCCCCTCCTGGAGGGTGCTAGAATTACTTTGATGAGCTAAAAATTTTTTCACGAGTGTTTCAGACCATAAGGACGAACTTCCGCCGTAAAAATTCAAAATCCGTACTCAGGGCCGATTCACCGTAAAAAGTGGGCTAGACCATTTACGCACATCGAGTAGGATGGATGATTATTATGATGAAAGGGAGGGGGGTTCTGATTTTTTTGGGGAAATCTTCAAATAGTGGAGTCATAATAAGTGCAAAATGACTTTAATACAATGAAATAAACATTTCAGCTCTTCAACTCAATTTTGATTCAACTTGTAAAACTGATTTGAATTTTAAAAAAATGTCAACAATATCTATGAAAAATTTGAATATTTTTCCCTAAAATGAAATCATTATTGGGTCATCAAAAATTTGGGCACCGCGGCCTGTGCTGACTCTTTCCGGTTCTAAACATGACTTTATTTTGGTAAAATAAGTCAGTGTGAAGTTGAATGTATTTTTGAACGGTAAATTCCGCTCAAGCTCAAAACTACTCTTGAAGCCTAAATTTTCCAGAGGATGTGTGAATTAACAAAATTTTTCCAAAAATATATTTTTTGGTCATTAAAACTAAATTTTTCTCCAAAAATTTTCTTCCTTGCTTCGCTTGGGCATATACAATCTTACCACTGCAACCATCGATGTTTATAAAGGAAGAAAAACAGATTTCAATTTTAAATCTTATAAGACATTTTTTTTGAAGCTTCTCCTCCTTCCTGAAGAAGTGTGCTTTGAAAAATGTTCGAATTAATTAATTTTTATAACGCTGTGAATTTCAACTCACTCAAAATACCATTTCAACATTTTTAATAAATTCCTAGAATTCACTTCTGAAGAGAAAAATTATGGGAAAAATCACTCAAAATGTCCCTTCACAGTTTAAAAGAAGTAAAATAGCATTATAAAATATCAAATCATCAATAAAACGAACTCGAAAAAAGAGTACAAAAACTAATTAAAATATCGTACTGGTTTTTTGAAAGTACAAAACAGAATTTCAATTGATTTTGGTACATTTCACTTTTTTGTTTGGTTTTTGTTTTGTAGATTTAGTAATTTACAACAATTCCAATGGTTTTGGTTTTTGCAAAACTGCAATAAAATTCGTTTTGTTTTCCGTTCCTGATTCAAAGTGATTATCAGCACCAAGCCTCGCATATTCTTAATTCGGGCCTGGTTGGGGATCTTAAATGGATGAAATGTGCCCCTTTTGATGACATTTTCTTCAAAAAGACATTTTTTTAAACTTTTAACAAATTTATTTCAAAATACGTAAAAAAGGACCTTTTTTGAGTAACTACAATTCATTTTTGGAAAAATTTTCCAAAAAATCTTTACCCAATAATTTAAAAAAATTTCGAATTTTGAGTCATTTTGTCAATAGGAAAAATTGAGTTGAAGAGCTGAAATTTTCACTTCATTATCTTGACGTTATTTAACAGCTGCATATCTTGACCTCGTCATTTGCAAATTAAAAAAAAAACAAAAAACAAAATTTAACCAACCTTAGTGGTTAACGAGAAAAATTCCATTGGACTTGCCAGATTTAAGTATGCATTTTTTTCATTTCTTCCTTGGTGGACCTTGCACCTGTAAGAATGGGTCGTTTTCTGATCGTAATGGAGCACAGTAATTATAAAATGGCCTCGAACGAACATAATCCCAAATGCAATTTTTAGGAGGGTGAGAAGGGGGGAGAGGGGCTCAGCCTGATTTTGCAGTCTCATTATTCAATAAAAGTTGAAAATATTGCTCATAAAATTATTTTCAAGTTGGCAGCACTGCTACGCAAAACAACGTAACTATTTCGATCTAAATTCACTTTTTTGAGCTAAAATAATTTTTAGTTGCGTATTTAAGGTAATAGACTATCTACCTGCATTTTTTTGAAAAATAAAAAATCGATTTTTACGATCTGTGACTTTTTAACTCCTCGGTAGAAAGCCAAAAGTGGTCTCAGATTGAACCGAAAATGCTTACGCACACATCTTCCCCCCCCCCATTTTTAGAAGGTGTAAATGTCGAAGAACAATACTTTTTTCAAAAATGACCTTACTTTAAGGACCCATAGCTCCACACTTATTTGAGCTAGGGATATAAAATTTTGTACGATGGGGTTTCAACTCAAAGTCAACCACTTCAACGAGTTTGGTCGAAATCGAGGTATTTTTTTTCCCACTCCATCCTAATGTAGTCCACCTTTTGTAGTTTTCAATAATTTTCTCTGTAGTCAACCTGACCTCATACGAATTATCAAGCTGAAACTAATCTACTTAGGTAGACGCTCAATTTATCTATGTTAATAAATATATGATGTTTAAATTTTAAAATGAATAATGTGAAATTATGTATGTGGTTGAATCGAAAGAAGATGGTTTTATGAACATCGAATACATTTATAACTTTCCTTCTGTGTACATAATCTACTCAGTAACTAAGTAGCTGACCGCAACGATGATTTGAAATTGATTACAACTGACCATTGAAAAGGCAATTTCGACTCATCTGTCATATTGAAAAATTATTTCAAAATGAAAATAGACGAATAGCGAATAGTCGTGAGTGTATATAAAAGAACGCGCAGCATTAATTTGAGAAAATTTTAGAAACGGAAAAAAATATATGTACTAAAATCTATCCGAGCGTTAAAACGAAAACGAATTGATTTATTCGTATTGACTGCTGGAAAATATTTAATAACATTTTTATCCGGTGTATTTTCCGCTCGATGTGATGCCGGTGTTTTTTTTTTTTTTTTTTTTCATTCTCTGCCCGTTTGTTTATTCGCATCTCCACTTTATGGTATATCGACGACGACGACGATGTGAATTTTACTTTCCTATCGTACCTAGAACATATTGGGAAAGAGACGCGTAGGTAATTGGGAAGCTGTGATCGTTAGATTAAGTAATTAATAGCGCTACGTTAAGCTCGTGTGTCGTATGTGCGAAAAATCCAATTCCAAACGATCCCCTCGATTTTGTCTTTCGATTGTATATGTATCATAGGTAGATTGGTATTAGTTTTGTGAAATTTTCGTTTTATGAACGGAAATGACATTCGAATGATTTGAAACTGCGCTACGCGTTATTTTTGGTATTTGGCGTAATTTTGCGATAGGCAGATATTATATATTTCCTCATGAGTATAATATGTAAATTCGTCACAGTTTTTTTTAAATGTTGGCTGATAAGATTTTTGGTTATCATTTTATAAATTCGTCATCTTCCTAAATTGAAGGAGGACATTCCTCGATAAGATTTGAAAATTTCCGTTTGTTCACAGATTTTTAAAATATTTACAAAATATCCTTCGGTGCCTCGAAACAAAATTTTAGGACCAGAAAAATTTCCTTCAAGTCAGTCCCTTTGCTTATAATAACGAAACAACACATTTCCTTTCCGCGTATGGGAGGAAAAATTATGATTTTGATCCAAATATTAAGATTGAAAATTGATCTAATAACATGAATTTTTTCAAAATTTTTTGCCTTTTAGGAAGGTAAACATTGACTAAATAATTTTGTGCCAGACTATGTGTTTTACCAAGGCAGTAGCGAAGTGGGTTTTGAGAGAGGAGAGGACTTTTACCCCTCCCCCTCCTCCACATATTAAAAACCTGGGAGTTATTCGAAAAAATTTTAAATCGAAGATTAGGCATTTGATTTAGAACTCAAATTTTTGAACTACTTGTTCATATTTTCTGAAAATTTTACTTTTGCTTCGTTCAGGCTATATTTTTCATCAATATTTTAAAAAACAGTTTCTATTAAATCCCTTCTATCCTAAAAGTAAAGTGAGGTCACTGAACTCGGAAAAATTTTTTTAAAATGAAAACCTTTTTGTTTCATAAAACTTTGGAATAATACTCCTTTTGATGGTTATAAAATCCTATTTTTTTTCAAAATTTGACCTTCGCTTCGCTCGAGCATGCGTACAAATCGGGTTTATCTATACTATTCGTTTTATTTGTATAACTAGGAAAAAATTTGCCAACCCCCTTTCACTGTAAACATTCTTAACTACTTCAATTTATACATTTCAAATGTGAGTGAAAAAATTTCCAAAAATTGAAGATTTATTCAAAAAAATGAGTTCGCTGATTCGAAACCTCCCTATCCCCTACCCTAAGTTTTCCGCCTATGACCCTGGAAATGACAAGTACAATATTTTTAAATTTTTTCCATTTTTTTTTTTTTTTTTTTAACAATGATTAATATACTTAAAATGATTGAAATTTGTAAAATTCTATGTATTAGATTATTCCATTAAAAATTTGACTGTGGTACATAATGGAAGAATTTCGGGCATGGGCATATGTTAGATGATGGTTTGCAAGAACGAGATATATGAACGAAAAATAAACTCCGGAAAAGCAAGCGCTTCTACCCTAATTTTTCGAATTATTTTGAACATGAATAAAAATTGAAATTTTGTGATTGAAGATATGCGCGGGAAAAACTCAGAAAATAAGTAAAACTGACCAAAAAGCTATATTTTTGGGTCGGTGAGAGGGTACAATAGGGTTGAAAAGTCGAAACCCAAAAAGGCACATCTAGGACTCGTACTGAATTTATATGGAAAATTTCAACTTCCCAACTCTAATTGGAGAGGAATATTGAACTGCGTACGTTGATTAGGGCCGAAAAAATCAGTCCATTTCTACCATTTTGAAGATTGCTCATCTGTACTGAGGTGTGCCTTTTGGAGGTCTCGGTTCCCCTTTGGAATGGAATGGAATTGGATTGGATTAAAATGGAGTGGAATGGAATTAGAATTGGAATTCAACTCTATTCTAAATTTAATTCCAATTCAATTCCATTCTAATTCTATTCCAATCACAATCCCAATTTTATTCAATTCCAATTCAATTCCAATTTGAATTGGAATGGAATGGAATGGAATGGAATGGAATAGAATTGAAATTGGAATTCAATTCCTTCCTGTTCTAATTCTATTCCAATTACAATTGGAATTGATGAATTGGAATGGAATTTGAATAGAATAGAATTGGAAATGGAATTCAATTCCATTCTGTTTTAATTCTATTTCAATCCAATCCCAATTCCATTCCGTTTTAATTCTATTCCAATCCAATCCCAATTCCATTCCATTCTAATTATATTCCAATCACAATCCCAATTTCATTCAATTCCATTTTGAATTGGAATGGAATGGAATAGAATAGAATTGAAATTGGAATTCAATTCCTTCCTGTTCTAATTCTATTCCAATTACAATTGGAATTGATGAATTGGAATGGAATTTGAATAGAATAGAATTGGAAATGGAATTCAATTCCATTCTGTTTTAATTCTATTTCAATCCAATCCCAATTCCATTCCGTTTTAATTCTATTCCAATCCAATCCCAATTCCATTCCATTCTAATTATATTCCAATCACAATCCCAATTTCATTCAATTCCATTTTGAATTGGAATGGAATGGAATAGAATAGACTTGAAATTGGAATTCAATTCCTTCCTGTTCTAATTCTATTCCAATTACAATTGGAATTGATGAATTGGAATGTAATTTGAATAGAATAGAATTGGAAATGGAATTCAATTCCATTCCGTTTTAATTCTATTCCAATCCAATCCCAATTTCATTCCATTCTGATTCTATTCCAATCATGGAATGGAATGGAATGGAATTAAAATGGAATTTGAATGGAATGGAATTGAAATTGGAATGAAATTGGAATGGAAGTGGAATAGAATGGAATGGAATTAGAATTAGAATTGGAATGGAATGAAATTGGATTGAAATGGAATGAAATGAAATGAAGTTGAAATGGAATTGGAGAGGAATTTGAATGGAATTGAAATGGAATTGTTGGTTTTATTATTGAGTGGCAAAATAAAAATTATGCAAGCATAAACTTCAAATTAGAAATCGAAAACGTCCTAGGAAAACTTCGACTTCTGAGGCATCGCAACGCGAAGCTTTTTTTTTACTGCTACTGACGTATCTGTGAAGAATAAGAAATGAAGGAAAACAAAGTATTTCTCACAAAATGAAGATATTTAAGAACTTCACTAGAAAAAGTAAAAGAGGAGAAAAATCGTCGAAAACGGGTTATATGAGTTGAAATAACTATATTAGACTTATTTCAATCGAAATGTTTTCAGAATCGAATTTTTCTGGAATCATTTCAAAGTAGGTATTTCAAAAAATATGAAAAATAACGTTTTTTTAATCTCCTCCAAAAGAGGTTAGAGAGATGAAAAATTATCACTGTTGATTGGTTTTGGTAAAAGTAACAGTATTAAAATCTATTTGCGATAAAATTTTTTTTGTATGTTTTTTTGGCTTAGAGGTTTCACTGGGTATGATAAATTTGAACTGTTAGGGCTGAAATTTGTTGGCAATTATCCAGCACCACATGTTGTTAATTTTCATCGATTCCTCTTAGCGATGTGCTCGAGTAGGCCAAATGTCAATTTTTTTGAAAATTTTTTGAAAATTTTTGAACCTGTGAGCTTTGCACGTTTAAAAAATTGAGTTGGGGGTTGGAATTTTTACCGTAACCTTTCGAAGTCATCGCGCTATTATTGTGACTCCGTCGCATGCAAATTTCCAGCAAAAGCAAAATTCGGCCCACTCTAGTAATCACTCGCGACGAATTTGAGAAAATGTTAGTATATATTTATTTATGACGTATCATGTATCGAGTAAAGAATACAGTCATACGTATCGTATCAACGCAATTACGCATACTTCGCTGGAACGATATTCGAATAGCATACACTTGCAGAAGTGTTTATTAAAAAGGTTTCTTCCATTTTACCATCGGTACGTCTATGTACTACGTAGTCCATTAGTGCATTCGTATGATGATGATGGTGATGATGACGAAGACGACGACGACGACGATGGCGAGGTAGCGGTAGTGCAAACGAATGAAACAAGAAGCGAAGCATAACATATTTAAAGTTTTCGTATGGCAGGGGCTCGATACGATGGGTAAATTGCATATGCTGGCGATGAGTTTTTGGGGTTGGTATGAGCGGAGTTGTAGCGCGGTTCGGTGGTGCCATCGCATCGTGAAATCTCCGAAGTACCTTAGCGTTTCAATAAGCTCGTATATACCTACTTTTAACGCAGTATTCTACAATATGTAGCTAGCTAGTGGCTATAGGTAGAGGTACCCATATGTGTATGTGTTCGTGAGTATAATACGCTCACTGGCGTGGTACCGTATGTGCATATACATATATCGTAATGCTGTATAGGCTAAGTGTACGTAAGGCGTGTAATCGAGAAGCTTATTTGTTTAGCTTTTATTTCGCGAGTCGAGAGTAATTTAGTTGGAAATGAATAAGAAAATATGAGGCTATAGGGAAAAATTAATGCGCGACATGAACGAATGCGTATTAAACGGGACGATGCGACGCGAAGCAGCTCCGGTCCCTTAAGTGAAGTTGAGATTTAGAAACGAGCTTAACGGTAAATACACGATATCGCTATTTGCGTATAATAAGATCACCTCTTTTTCGGTTACATGGTCGTCTATATTATGCAATATTTTCGTTCGGCTTGAACTGATCAAAAGCAAATGCTGATGGATAGACCTCGTATTGTTGGGGTGATCGGGTTTTTCGTGTACTTCACAAATCCTGCTACCTTACACGATCCAATGTACACTTCGTACAAATATGTAGATACATACGACTTGCATATGAACAACGTATAGCTACATAGTGTTGAAATTTATTATTTTTATTTTCTTTAAAAAAAAACTCGAAACTGGCGTTGACTTTGTGAATATTATGTTTACCTTTGAGGTAAAAGAATGGACAGAGTATTCATAACGTTCGTCCTGTAGATAGATAGTTCCCAAGTATAGTTCAAGAAATTAATTTCAAACCAAATTCATACAAAGAGAAAATTTGGCTTGATTTATTTATGGAATCAAAAATAAATGAACCAGCATTCACCACGTGGAAAAAACTGATCGGTTTTTAATAAAAAATTTCCATCTAGTCCGATGAGGGGTGTCCCATGAAACCTCTGCCAAAATGTAACCATTTGTAGTACTTGCAGAGATGAACAAAAAAGTTTTTATGACAGGTTGCCTATTTTGAAAATTGAAGGGGGCATAATGATTTTTCTCTATGACATTTGATTTTTTATGGAAAAATGTTTTTGAAAAACATGAATTTAATTGCAGAAATCAAAAAAACTAA
Source organism: Ferrisia virgata (assembly GCA_900060175.1). Taxonomy (NCBI): domain Eukaryota; kingdom Metazoa; phylum Arthropoda; class Insecta; order Hemiptera; family Pseudococcidae; genus Ferrisia; species Ferrisia virgata. The sequence goes on from FIZR01015036.1 coordinate 33,230, forward strand.
TAAAAGTAAAAAGAAAATATTATGTAAAAAAATTTTATATAATTGAAATTGACGATGGTGTAAAGTGTTGAAAGTAAATTTTTTCTGTACATTTTCCCATAAGGGAAATTTTTTTCACTGCGAACCAAAATTTGTGACCCTTGGTGGATAACGCATGTCTTTTAGAGTAATTTTAGTTATTTACAGAAAGTTGAAAAAATGGAAATTTATAGAGCTGTATTATTTAAAAAAATTAAAATTTTTTAAACTATAGTTTTTATTTTTTAAATTAACGCTGCTCACTAAAACTTAATTTTTCAAATTTTTTGTATATTACTAAAATTACTCTAAAAGACAAGTACTGTCCACCAACGTTCGAAAATTTTCGTTCGCAATAAAAAAATTTCCTTCGAAGGAAAATGTGCAGAAAAATTTTCTTTTAGTACAGCATACTTCCTTCAATTGCAATTTTACAAACATTTTTAAAATAACATTTACTCTTTACTTTTGTTAATATTTTTTGATTTTCACAATAAAATTCATGTTTTTGAAAGAACTTCTTGTTATAGAAACTTGAATGTCACGCAGAAAAATCATTGTAGCCCCTTCAATTTTCTGAGATTGGTAACTTATGGTGATAACTTTTTTTTTTTATCTCCAGGGGTACTACCTAAGGTTACATTTTGGTAGACGTTTCATGGAACACCCTTGGAAAGGGTAGAGCATCGTTAGAGCAGTCAAGAGCAGCCCCCTTTTCACCTTATTTTTGTACAGAGCTGCTGCCAATTATTTTATGAAAAAATTGCTTTTTACACCCATATCAATTCCCCAAATGGGGCGTTGGTTGTGGCCGCATTGCGAATCTGACTTCATTATGATGTTCAGGGGGTTCGATTTATGCGAAAAAGACATCAACATCGCTAACCTACGTATTGCCTCAAATTTAGTGGGGGGTTGGGGGTTCCCTTGAGCCCCAAAGCGAGGCTGAAAAAGTACAGTACGACTTTTCTATGATTTTATATCGAAACGTGAAGCAAATACGTAAAAATTCAGAACTCTCTCAGTATAAATTGCAGCTTGGTATGAACGCTCAGGTTACCAGTGATCCATTGTACTTAAAATTGACTTTTTTGAAATATCCAGTTTTTTCTTATGTTGAAAGTGGGCTAAAAAATTAGAAAAAGCGTGGTTTTCGATTAATTTGGACACGCTGAATACGAATTCGGTATTTATTTTTCGTTTGAACAGTTCGTTCAACTTTTGATCTATTACACCCCATGCACCCATACCCAGAATTCTGCAATTATGTTTTTCAGTCAGCATTTCAATGGTGTCATCTGATACAGAATTTCACGCCAAGCAACTGTACTTCTATCCATTTTTTTTAGCGTATTAGCCATTATTTCTGAGGAAAGCGTATTTTCGAGCAATTTTTAAGTTTTTAAGATTAGCCCAAATTCTTAGAAAAAAAAAATTTCTGAAAATTGTGTTTGTCAAAATACATGCTATTTTGGTGGAAAAAATATGTACCTTCCTGGAGTCCGCAGTTGTCCCAATTCAAAGTTTTTTTTTTGTCTGTTTCTCTTCCGCCCCTCCCTAAAGAGGTGAAATTTTTTTGAAAAATTCTTGTTGATAGACCCCATCATAGCTAAAAATTTGGATTAAAATTATAATAATTTTTCCTCAAATACATCTGAGTATAGAATTTAAAAAAAAGAAAAAGACGTTTCTTCGATACACTAAGCGAAGAGGTGGGGTGAGGGAATTTTTTTTAGTTCCAACATTTTTTTAACACATTTTTTACAAACCATAAGACTTGTAATGAAACTTATTAAAGGGAAATTATTTTGAATTTTACAAAGAAAATTTTTGGTCTTATAATTTTGCATGAAGTTTTGCATAGTTTTCTAGTTATACGTTTGAATATGAAATTTCAGCCTGCCTGGTAATCAGATAGGTCTTTTTTCAAAGTTCATTCAACTTTCATTATTGCAAACGGGACAAAATATTCCTTACCATGTGCTTATTCAGAAAAACTGTGTCTCGAGGAACAGGCCAGAAAAGGGCAAGTTGCATAATGGTGGGCCGAATTTCGCTTTTTTAAGAAACATACAAACAGTGGGATCACAATAGTTGCGAAATAAGCTCAAAATTACGTGGTGATGATTTCAGCCTTTTCACTCAATAAAAATTTCAAAAATTTTCAAAAAAAAAATGTTTTAAAAAATTAAATTATTACGTATATTGAATATTTATATTCAAAATGAACGATGGTTATACTCAAGTTTATGCGATTAATCCTCATTTTAGGGATTTTTGGAAAAAAAAAATTCGATTTTTTTAATGATTTTCTAAAAAACTATGAAAAGAATTTTTTTGAGCAACCTATCTCTACAATGAATGCAAGACATTAATTTTAGATGATTAGGCACAATATTTCAATTTTATCCCTTGTAGTCAATTTTTTATGAAGTGCCAAAAAAACTGTTTTCGTATACTTTGACTTACTTTTTTTTACCGTTAATAATTTTTTATTTTTTAGTAAATTCCTAGTGAATTGGTCTGAGTACACTGTTTTACCTTTGTTCGTTCAAAGTAAATTTTCATGGTCTTTAACTTTTTCAGAACAGTATAAATAGTTCAATAAAGACGAAAATAAAATAAAAAATGGCTTTTGAAAGTCTACGATACATGAACACTTGTGTCCTTTTTGATGAATTTTTTTTAGGAAACTATATTTTTTGATTTTTCAAAAACGTGAGAAATAAAATATATTTTTTAATGTCCGAGAGAATTCATGCATGGCAGGGGGAGGGAGGAGGAAATTGAAGTAATGATGTTAATTAACTAAAATTGATATCCTACATCCATTTCAGGAGAGCTTATTTCAAAAAAAATCTTCTTCGCAGTATTTTGAAAATTGGAAAAAAAATTCCAAAAGTGATATTTCTTTGAAACCCTTGAAACCAGGTACAGGGGGGGGGGCAATGGAAAAAATTTGTCATCAAAGATCGTTTTGAATGAATTGAGAGTTGGAAAAATTGATTTGCAGGACTGACATTTCTACCGCATTTATTTTAGTCATTTCACTACTATTTGGATTCCGTCATTTATAAATTTCCAAAAAAAGCAAAATTCGATCCACGTTAGATTTCATTCCGCCCCCCCCCCCAGAAATATAAATGATTAAAACTTTTATGTAGCTTAGAATTATTAGAAATAGGTTTATAATGTGATCTTTTTCCGTGCTTTTGTAACCCTAAATAAACAATTTTTTCCCTTCATGCAACTGCTCACCCTAATTCAGTTGGGAAATTGAAACTGTTGAGTATAAAATGTAATTGTTTACTGTCCAAGTGCTTGGATATGCTTTTAAAGATTACGACTACTAACTACCTCTTTATCATTGTCTTCCTTCTAATACAAACCGCATTGCATTTTACCAACTTTTCTTCAGCTGTCCAGCACATGTAATGAAAAAAGAGAATTTCACCCTTTTTCTTCTGTATTGTTTTATCTGTATTAAAAATGTATTCTAAATAGTTACCTTTCCACGATGCTGTCAGGTCTTTCGAATTTTTCGAAGTCGTATTATACGCGCCTACTTAATTCCGAAGCTACTTGATTCTTGAATGAACGATGGCGACGAATTGAAAAATAAAGTAGTGTAACTTTTACGCTCGTACAAGTTTTCCAACGACAGCAACAACAAAAACGACAGCAACAACAAAAACGACAGCCACAACGTAGGCCTCAATGCTAACGATGGTTTTCTCCCTTTTTCTCTTTCTTGCAACTTTAATGAGTTGGTATTTTTACGCGTGAGATGATCGTTGGGCTGCATGGTTTTTTTTCCACCCTGCTCGAGAAGATGAGACGAACGGATTCGCTTTGCTGGCTTGATTGAGTACTTAATTCGGTGTTTTTTTTACGTGTGTCGTAATGGTCGCCGAATAGGGTGATTTTTTTCTGCTCTGAAATTACTTACCCGAGTGACCATTTCGGAAATGTAACGCAGTGTTTTTGTTTTGAATTAATAGGAATGGTGGGTGATTAGGTAGGGAGGAAGTGATGATGTAAATTAATGATAACTGGGAGACGCTTTTAGAGGTTTTTGAAGTTCTCAACTATGCTGGATTTCTCATATTTAGGCACTTATTTTTATTCTTTTTGAATTATTTTAAAGGTACTACGATACTTTGGCGTTGGATTTTATTCATTCCCTATTTATCGCGAAAATTGAACGAATGAGTAACAATTAATTAATGCTTTCTTGGAACACTGTAAATGTTCGAAGTTGAATAATGCATATCGAACATAACCGGTGAAAAAAAAAGAGAAATCTACAAAATAATGTCAACACATTTATATTTCAAGTGTTTAACTTGAGGTATAATTATTAGCTTTGTGTTGTATTTATCAAGTACATATGAATTAGAATTGAAATTGGAATGAATTTACATGACAATTTTTATTGGTTTAGGATAATTAAAGTTATAATAATGTATTGTTTTTCCAATGTTATTTCTTGCGGTCTAGTACATCAGGATTGACACAAAAACGATGTTTGACTCAAGTCTTACCTATAACAATACCTTTATACGGTACACAGTTGTTTCAATAACTTTCTGTCGCAAAGAATAATAAATGTTTGTCGTTATTTCACTAAGAATCTCTCAACATTTCAAATATTTGATGAAAAAAAAAGAAACGAAATAACAATAGAAGTCTGAATTTTCCATTAATAATCAGCGTAACAATGATAAAAATGAAGAAATAACATTCGAAAGAATTTATATTCGCACAAAGGCAAATTTGTGAGGTGTATTTGACAAAATTCTTCAACTTTACGTAGGTAGATAAACTTCAGTGCCATCAACGTTGTTAAACAGTTTTTTTTTGTCAACTTGAATGCATATTTGTAAAAATATTGAACTTTATTCTCCTTTTAGAGTACCTCTCTTTGATCTTTAATTGGCATGTGCGTATGTAGGTACTTTACAGTGTATGAATTTTGACCAGGTTGCAGGTGTAGGTAATTGGATATTTTTCTGCTGTACCTTTTCTATTTGTTTTCGTCAATTTTCAAGTATCAGAATCTTTAATTGAATAATTCTTCCAATACATTTTTCAAAATGGTTACCTTTCTTTGTAAAAGTGGAAATAAAACTGCCCACACTCCAACTGAGTGTGATCAAAATCGAGTCGCATTTCTATTTTTACTTGATATTTTTTGAAGTTTTAACGAAGATTTGACTATTAAAACGGTTGGAATTTTGTTAAATGATACATTATCTTTATTTATGCAGAGAATCTACCCATTCAAAGGAAAAGCGCGCATGCACTCGCACAATATGTTAAATCCACCAACACTCATTATTTTTTGTGTATAATTTCGCTCCGTGCTCATAACACTATCGTCTTACTATATCCGTCATTCTTCACTACCTTTCTACCTATAACAAGTAGTCCGGTCAGAATGCTGCCCTCACTCCCCTGAAGTAATAAAAAAATTAAAAAATAAAAACACGAGCTTATAAGAATGCACACGAACACAGCCCGACTGTCATTACTGCTTATTATTCTGTAATCAACTAACGTCAATAAATGACAGAATTCAAGCATGAAGAACGTTTCCTAATAAGGGTCAAAAACAGCCTCCGTCCCAAAATCGATCGAACTTGAGCCAAATTATTACTTATGGTTTAAAAACATCCCAAAAAATGTTTTGACTCGTTACACCCACCTCTTCCGAAATTATCGTCCACCAAACGTCGAAATTTCAACACACGATATCTGTGGAAGAGGAGAGTAAAAACTTTTTAAATTTTCACTGAAAATACATCTTGCTGAGTACTAAGTTCACATTTTCCTAATTTTTTTCATGTTGATATCTTGAAATTTTTTTATTGGAGGGGGGGGGGCTCGTGACTGGAAATTTTTTTATCATATTTTCATATTTGTTCGGTGGTTATCTATCACAAAATTTGTTTGTGGGATTTAGAAATTGAGTGCAACATGCTCAAAATAATCAAACTAATCAAAACCAAAAAAAACACGTTTTTCACTACTTTTTCATTATTAGTAAGGGAGGTTTCCCAACTCAAAGAAAAATTTCTAGTCAATACATGAATAAATTCAAAGTACATATTCAAAGAACTCCATTTCGAAAATTTCAAGTCCTGAAATGCGTTTCTCGAATCTTGGCGAATTTTCAAATTTCAAAATTATCTCATCGTCTTGTAAATCATGAAAATTTAATCTGATGAGAAAAAAAGCTGAAATTTGGTACATACCAAGACGTTTCGTAGCCTGGGAAATCCTGGATTTATCCAAAGCTCGAAAACAGTTCATAAAATGGTAGATATGAACATCAGCATTTAAAATCTCGAATTACCCATATTGGTGACCTATTTGATCGATTAAAGCACAATTTTTCGAAATTCGTAAATTTTGAGCTGAAATTCATATTTTATTGCAGAAAATTTTCCTGTAAATGATTTGAAAATACACAACATAGCTCACACCTCAAGATAAAAAGGTTAAAGTCAGCGGATATCCTATTTTTGTCGTCCCAAATCAATTGGAAATGGTTTTAAGACATATGTCTGGGTCACTCCAGAATAGTTTGGAATTTTTTAATAACACTTCAATGAGCAGAAGCCCAAAATTTCTGTGTTTTGGTAAAAACCCGAACATTTTTGCTAAGCGTTCGAGTTTGAAATTTATTTATTTATTTTTTTAATTTTTGCAAAATAGGTACAATTTGTTACCCTCCTCTTCCAGAGATATCGCGTGTTGAAATTTGGACGTTGGGGGGGGGGCGGTATTTCTGAAAGAGGTAGGTGTAGTGAGTCAAACCATTTTTTAGGATGTTTTTAAGCCACAAGTAATATTTTAGCTCAAGTTCGATCGATTTTGGGTCGGAGGTCGTTTTTGATTTCTGTTAAGAAATGCTCTTTATGCTTGAATTCTGTCATTTATTGACGGTAGTTGATAACAGAATGATAAGCAGTAATAACAGTCGGACCGTGTTCGTGTGCACTATAAAAAAAACTGTTTTAGAGTCTTAGAAGACCATTAAGATGATTTTTTATCATGTCATATACTTATATTTTTGTTTTTCATTTTTTCCCCCGAACATTAATATTATTTGATCCGCTTGATACTGATCAAATTCGCTGCAATTCGGTCAATCGGCTCAGTTTGGTGACAGATTAGATATACCAATATATGAGTGGAGATGACTTTGGGTCAAAATTCAGTTTTGCCCCATTTTAGGGGAGTGGGTGCTGACGGATCAAAAACACCAAAGTTGCCCCTTTTTAAGCTGATAGATGTTACAACTTTTTAGCTCCATTACACCTCCCCTCACCCTCCCCCAAAAGTGGTATTTTTGATCGATTTTTCTCATTTTGGAGTTTTTTGAGTTTGTTCCTCGCATAACTCTCCTCCAAATTGAACTACGAACTTGAAATTAGGTAAGTACGCCTTTTGGGAGTCTTAACTTTTCAGCTCCATTTCACCCCTATACAGACCCTAATATGTGGTTTTTTGATCGGGTTTTCTTATTTTTTGAGTTTATTCTTCGCATAACTTCCCTCCAAATTAAGGTACGAAGTTGAAAGGTGATATGTATATTTAGTAGGTATCTTAGATGTGCCTTGGGGGAGGGGGGGGGAGGTCTTGACTTTTCAGCCCTGTTTTGCTCCTTTCCAGCCTCTATAAAGTGGTTTTTTGATCGTTTTTCCTTATTTTTTGAGTTCATTCCTCGCATAACTCCCCTCCAAATTAGGGTAGGAACTTGAAATCAGATGTGTACATTTAGTAGCAGCTCTAGATATGCATTTTGGGGGTCCCGACTTTTCTGCTCCATTTTACCCCCTTACAGTCCTAAATATAGGGGGTTTTTGGGCGATTTCTCTTATTTTTTGAGTTTGTTCCTCGCATAACTCCTCTCCAAATTGAGCAAGGAATTTAAAATTAGGTATGCACATTCAGTAATGATCCTAGTATTGCCTTTTGGTGCTCTTGACTTTTCAACCCAATTTCACCCCTTCACCGCCCAAAATGTTTTTTTCTTTGGTCATTTTTTCTTATTTTTTGGGTTTATTCCTCGCATAACTCCCCTCCAAATTGAGCCAGGAACTTAAAATTAGGTATGTATATTTTTTAGCGACTTTTAAGCTCCTCTGCCTTTTTTTTATTTGTAGACGGAGGGGGGGGGGGAGCAAGCAGTTTGACCGGACTGCTTGATATAGAAAGGCGATCGTGTTACGAGGCATGGAGCGAAATAATATACGAAAGATAATGAGTGTTGGTGGTTTTGATGTATTGCGTGTTGCTGTACGTCTATGTATGTGTACGTGATTATAAGTATTGTACGACTTAGGCGTCCGAATCGGTCTGCCCATTAAAATATAATATTTATTGGCTTTTAATCTTGGCCCGAATTGAGGATTATTAGTTAATGTACCATAAAAGCCAACATAAAAACTAGCCATTTGGGAAAAATGCACGCTCCGCACCGTCGTCGACTCTACTCCTTATTCGTTCACGATTTAAACGACGATGTAAGGTACCCAACTGTTACGTAAGTACCAAAAGCTGCAAAATCTCGTGTCTTGCGTCTTTTCAAAGGGGTGGACGTTTAGTTCAGTGGTTCCCATACATAAATATGTATCTCTATGCGAGATCGCCTTATACCATAGTGAAAGGATTATATTACGTGTATATGGCTCGCAAAGGATATATGACGTAATGTGTTTGCGTGTGTGTGTGTGTGCTTTTTTTTTGTAATAATTTTAGTAGCACAAAATGGTTAGAAAATTACGTGGGCGGATATTGCATCCAGTATCGTTGTGGGGATTATTCGATAATTATTAATATCTATCGATACTTCGGGAACGTACATCGAGTCAATTTAAAAAGCGCTTCTAAAACGACGATAAGAGGATAAAAAGCTCGCAATTTTCGTCTCCAAAACAGATCACACAATTACAAAGTGCTTGACATGATAACAACAGACATTCTGTGTGCTAAAAAAAAAAAAAAAGTAGCAAATGTAATAAGTTTGTTACGACGATGTCAGAAAATCGTGTCGCGTGTTGTGTTTTTTTCTTCTTCTTTTTTTTTCTTTTCTTTTTTCACGCCTTTTCCCTTCTTGGAACGTGTAAAGAAAAAAATAATAATAATAAAGGGAATGCTTCGAAACGTCAATTTTTTCGAGCTCCTTCTATCTCGAATATTTCGTACGTACGTGTACAAGTAGTATAAGTTAGGTGTATGCTTTGGCTTTTTTAAAAACGAAACGACAGCCGTGGCACTGTTAATTCGAACCAATTAATTTTTTCTTTTGTTCGCTGCGTCGGCTGTAAACGCTTTGAATTATGTAAAAGTTCAACATTGCCGAGGTTTTTTTGTTCTTAAGATAGGTAGTAGGTGGCTAGGATAGGTACTAGGTACCTAATTTACGTTATGTAGTAAAAGTTACGTACGTATATTTACGCCATGCTACAAATATTTCCTACCTACAAGTTTAACGAGAATAGTCAGACTTGGATGGAAGGTGGGTAGGTACGTGGACCGCTTGGAGAATTATTAAATTTTCTCAAATTAGCCCCCGCCTCTTTCGCCCTTCTGCAACTTTTACTCGCACAATGTGAAGAAAAATAGCTAAGAAAAACGAACAGAGGTGGTTTGTTTACATTCTAGCAAAGCGCATCTTTACCGATGTACGAAAAAGCTACGAATGGTTGGAGGTGGAGCTAGAAAGAAGGTTTCTCTTTTCTTTTTTGTTCGTGCTATGTTTTGATGACTTGTCACAGGGTGTTTAAAACGTCGTTGCGATGCAAAGCTACTACGTAGGTAAGGTACAGGTAAAAGGTACCTTGATAGAAGGTAATAGGTGTAGGTACTCATATTACGACGATAACGATAGCGTGACAAATGATAACTTCATCGACGATGGTAAAAATTGCTCGGTGTTTGGACTTGGTACGTTTGCAAACTACTTTACATTTTACATACCATAGGCGATGTAAATTTTGACGCGGTAGATATCGTGACTTGTTATATTGGAAAATAGTAATTTTTTCGCGTTTCTTCTCCTTCTTTCTTTATTCTTTGTAGTATCGAGAGATGTTGAAGGAGGGAAAAAAAAGTCGTTTTAGCAAATCGTTGTCAGTGTTTTATATGATTGAAAACGTTCGGGCAAAATTCGTGTCACTGTGGTACCTACCTACCTACCTATCCTGCTTCACCATTCAATTCGTATGCTTGAAATAAATACTATTGCCTTAAGCACTCGTTTCCGATAAAAATGTCTTTTTTCTACAGGAACATGCACTGGAGGTAACATTTTATTACATGAACTAGGAACAAATCTTTGAAAATTCTTAATAAATCTATTTTGAGGTATCTAACAAAGGAACTTTCTCAACTGGCCGGTTCCCATTTTAACGTCCTTTTTGGATTTTTGGCGAATTATTGAAAATTTCTACCCAATACATTGCTGAAAAATACATCAAAAATAAAATATTTCACAAAATATGATTGTTTGAAGTTATAATGGAGGAAATCGGGTTACTACCTGATGTTGACCGTAGGAATCGATCTGCCTTATTTTACAGGCATTCTGGAGGCTTTAAAATTTGTTTTTTTTTTATATAACGAATTTCGAAAAATTGAAAAATTTAATCGATTGAGACATTTATTTGAAAAAAAAATTGGTAGATACATAACGTGGACCTCGAAATTGAATGCATCAAATTTTCCAGACGTTCCAGAGCATCCAAGAAAAAATTTATTTTTCCAGGATTTTTGAAATACTCTGGAACAGATGGATATGAACTTTAGCAGCTGAACATTTTATCCCTGCCTATTGGGATCCATTCAAACGGATTGAAGTGGTTTTGCTGGAATTTCCAGCCGGATAGTTGAAAAAAGTTTTTTTTTTGGTCGATTTTTAATTTAAAAAATTCAAAATTTGAAAATAAGTCAACGTATTTCAACAAAAATCAGTATACGTGCTAATATAAGTCTCTTAAATTGATCTAACCCATTTTTCAAACGTTCTGGAGTTTCCATCAAAAATTTTAATTCCTCGAGGATTAAATTCGCCAAAAATCCAAAAATGAACTTTAGCAGCTGAAAATCTGGTTCTAATGGGTTTTTGATCTGCTCTTTCTATCCAGCTAAGTTTCATCGGAATCTGGAAATTTGATTTTTGCGATCTGGGAACTTTTGAAGCTCATTTTGAATCCTAAAAATGGTATCCAATCAAACTGTAAACGGATCAGAGAGACCAAGAAACTCAAATAACACTTTTTAAATTCACCGTGCGAAATTTCAAGTGTAGTTGAGTAAACCAAAATCAAGAAAAACATAATTTTTCCGAAATTTTTTCGAAAATGATCTTCTTTGAGGACCGCTAGTATCGCCCTCACTGAGATATTGGGCTCATCCAATTCAAAATAAGTATTTTGAGTAAAAATGGTCAAAATTCGAGGTATGTTGTTTCTGTTCATTAAGCGGGTACCGTATTCAGTCTTCAAGAATATTTTTAGTGATAATTTTAAGATTTTGTGCTAAATTTTCAGCTACATATTTAGGTGATAGTAGAAATTACTTCATTTTTGCACCTCCCTCTGGGCCCCTCTTTTGAGTAAAATGGGTCAAATTTAGTGGAATTTTGTCAAAAATTTATTTCTGCGATTATTTTATTCTGAAGCTTCTTAAATTTCAATTCATTGGGTAAAAACTGCATTTTTTGACACATTTCACCCTCATCCATCCCACTCTACCCGCTGTTAAGGAAAACTCAAGACGTAGGGAAGTTAAGATTTTAAGAAATGCTTATTGGGACCCTCTAAAACAATTCACAACAAAAATCTCGAAGGTATGCATTTTTTTTCTAGTTTTGGTGGTAATTTTCTGTGGTGTACTTTTTTTCTTCTAATCAGCCTGATTTTCTATACCACATTGTCAATGAAAACCAGGCTATTACATTCTATCAACCTGCAGTTGATGAGGTAGGGAGAAACATCAATAAAATTCGTTCTGGGATCCTAGAAGACCATTCTGACCATTCTTGGCCTTGTCAAATATTCATTTTTATTCTCATTTTTAAAATTTGTTTCATCTCCCCCCCCCCCATTTACTCTACTCGATCCTGATCAAAATCGCTTCATCAGTTGTTGGGGTGACCTGGGGTAAGAATTCAGTTATGCTAAAATTTGGGGGAGGGGTGCTGAGGATTCCAACCCGCAAAAGTTGTTCCTTTTTAAACCGACTGATAGAAAAATCCAAAGCTGTATAACATATCCAAAATTCAGCCTCACAGGTCAATTAGGAGGACAAATATGAGGGTTTTTCACCTTAGAAAAATATTCGTTCCTCCCCATATCTCCCCACCAAATTGACCGAAGAAGTTGAAATTGGATATGTACATTTGTAGAGGATCTAGATGTGGTTTTTTGTGATCTTTACTTTTTAGCCTCATTGCATCATCCTGGCAGTCTCAAAAATGTGGTCTTGTGGTCGGTTTTTATTTTTTGAGTTTCTTCCTCGCATAACTTCTCATCAAATTGAGCTGGGAAGTTGAAATGCCTTTTGATGGTCTTGGGCCTCATTGAACCCTTCCTACCCATAATACTGAACAGAAAGCGGTGCTTTTTTTCAATTCACATGATTATAATACCGCACAAAAATCAGGCTGACATTTTTTTTCACATTTTAATGCACTGAAACTGAATTGAAGGGGGAAAGAACAGTATGGATTTTTTTTGCTCTATGGAAAGGAAATGACCTTGAATAAATATCATTCATGTTCAAAGTTCAGGTAGGGGGAGCGGGGGATAACGACATTTCATCATTTTTAAACCAATCGATAAGGAATCAAGAATTGTACAAATATTCAGAAATCAGCTTTCTAGAAAAATTAGAGGGTGAAGAAGAAGAATTTTGATCTCGAAAACAGTAAGTTTCTTGCCTAGAATTGGTTTTCCTTTCTTTACGCTGGTAAGTTCAGCGGTTTAACCAGGAATAGTTTGAAGGAGAAGGTTTTCATTTTTTCTGTGTCCTATATTTTGGGTTTGAATTCATAAAAATAAATTAAATGGTATGTCGATGCGAAATTTTAAAGCAATGGCCGTTTTTCAACGATCAAGAAGTGAATTTAGTTTTAAGAGTATCTTAAGAGCGGACTCTGTGTTGAAAAAAATTATACAATGAAAAGGGTTTAATTTTATAAAATAAAAAAAGAATGATTTTACAAAATTGGAAATTTAAATGATAAAATCTGTGTATAAAAAATTATAAAATACTAAAATTTTAATTTTATGACATTAAATTAAAATAGAGAAGGAAAAAAGATTTCCATGGAAATGCATTTTGTTGCAAAGAAATGGTCCGATTGGAACTCTTTGAAAAATAATATGTCGATCCTTAATGGACTATTTGATCTTAAAATATGATGAGGAAATAGTCCAATCGAGGCACTTTGAAAAATGTGTTCGTCCCTAATGGACCATTTGATCCTAAAATCTAATGAAAAAATTGTTAAATTGGGACACTTTGAAAAAAAATTTCTCGGTCCCCGATATTTAATCCCTAATGAACTATTTTTTCCCAATGGACCGTTTGATCTCAAAATCCAATCAGATTTGAGGATCAATGGTCCAAAGGACCGTTATTTACTCGAATTATCGCGTTAGAAAACAAATAAAGAAACAAACAAACAAAACAACAAAGAAACTCTGACGATCACAACAATGGACGAAGTCCGGTAATAAGCATAGGTTTATAAATTTTTCAGACCCCTCCTCCCTTCAACTACGTTTGCTTCTGGGTGAGCTGAAATGTAACATGATATCCTAGATGTGTTTTAATTTTTTTTTTGACTTTTCATCCATTTTACTCTCTTATAAGTTCCGAAAAGTGACTTTTAAAGATTTTTATGTTAGGTATAATAATACTTCTTTGCTCAAATTTTATTTTTCATTTACACGTATTAAGCGTATTTTCTTAAATACAACGTTAAGGCTAATACTATCAAACTACCATAAACCATCATCATCCGCGTAACAATTTAGCAAGGTGAACCAGTATCGTATATCGTATCAATATAGGTAAAAGTCTATAGTTAGGTTGGTAACTAAGGGTACGGGAGTAATGGAGTATACTATATGGATGCAATGCCAAGAGTTCGAGATACTGCGAAAAGGAAAACAGTGTGCTGAACTGGTGAAGCTATATGTAGATAGGTAGGTACCAGATAGGCAGGTAGGTAGGTAAATATAAGGTGGTAGAAGGTACATAGTATAGTATACTACACCGACGAATATATTTGCAAAATGAATACCCCGCAGGGACACGTAATAAGCTAAAATAGGGTTTTATCTTACGCCGTAAATCTTAATACCGTTTAAAAGCAAATCCGTTATCTATCCCTTCAATAACTTTTGTAAAATCATTAGCGTTTATGCATTTAAACTAGTAACTCATCGGTGCGTACGTGCTTGCGTGCGTGCGTTTGTGTGTGTTTATAAGTCTTTTGCGAGCTGTCGACCCTCTTCGTATAATATGATCGATGCGTTGTATTGCTGATATACGTACACTTCTGTGTATAAGTATACGTAGAATCTAAAAAAAAAGGGCCTGTAATTCACATCTTTTATCAGATAATTGGTCGTAATTTTATCGAATATATGACCATATTAAGGTATACTATTCGGATGATTTTCATTTCATCATTGTGATAATCGGTGATTTTCCATTGATGTAGGTGTAAGTTTACTTGGTATAGTATATTTTAAAGTTTATATCCTTTTCACCGCACATCGTATGACTTTCTCAATTTCAAGTCTATACTAAAATACGCGCAATAGGCAGGGTAGTTTTTCGATTCTTTTCATCGAAAATCGAAACCTAATAGAGGGCAATTGTAGTAAAATAGTCCGTTACTCTTGCAGAAATTTTGTACTGGCACCATGATGACTTAAAAATTGAAAAAAAAAAAAAAATCAAAAAATTTCATCAAGCTCTAAAATGACTATTTGTCAATCTGAAATACCATTTGAGATGATTTACGAACTTGAATTTTGATTTTGAAACCTTATGAAAAGTATCATTTTTTTCGTGTATTTTGGTATTGAGAAAAATAATATTTGTTAATGAGAAACGTAAGAGGGAAGAGTGTGAGAGAATTTTTCGAATGAAATAAATAGGTTCATTTCATGGGACAAATTTTCTCAAAATTCGCTCGTTGAACGAGTATTTGTATTTACGGCGAATCGGGTATGCAAAACATTTGACTCGAAATAGTCATACTCGATTACTCGTGATGACTTCCATTGTTTCGTGTTAAATGTTTTGCCTACCCGATTTGCCGCAAATAAGTATATTCGTCGCTATTCATACGTTCAAGTAGGTTATTTTTCAGTACTTTTTTTTTTCAAAAATTATTGTCAGTCTCACCTTCCATTCAGGAATTTTTCTACAAAACTTGAGGCAAATTAGAAAAAAAAAAATCATGTCCAAAAGGCCCATTAACTCGAATCTCCTCTACTTTTTCATGTAGTCGTTTGCATAGGAGCCCGCGGGATTTTCCTATGGGGTAGCGAACATGGGCGGATTTAGGAAAGTGTGGAGGGGGGCTAAATCATCACAGATGTTGAATTACCCCCCCCCCTTTAGGGTTTTTCTATGCACACTGAAATATAAAAATTTTTTCCAAGTTTTTGTTTTGTCATGCGGGTGACTTAGCACTCCTTTACCTACAGATGGAGATGAGTTAAAATTTTTGGAGGAGCTTTAGATCTGCACTTTCATGGGCAAAAATTTGCTTAAAACCAAGTATTAGAGGTTCAAAAATGAGCATTTAAGCACATCTTTGACACTGAAAAATGGCATTTCAACGTTTTTAGTCGTACAAACTATAACTTATTTCTTCAACATATTTGAAGAAGTTTAAGCTTTTCATCCCCCCCCCCGCTCTCCTCATCTCTGTTATTGCGCCCTCTCCCAACAAAACTACCAAACTCCACCTATGGTAACAAGCTGACATTTTGAGCAAAAATGAAAGAATTTATAGCCAAAGCAAAGCGAACGAAAATTTTGCAAAATCTCGTGATGAACTTTTTGACGTACTTGTTAGCTTCAAATGTTAAATTTGACTTTTTATTCACTCGTAAGTATGAACTTTCAAGTGAAAAAAATTGTTCAAAGAGAACAAACCCCCTTGTGAGTGATTTCGGATTTTTTATGTTGATAAACTTGCTTTACGTATTGAGTGTTTTAGTACGAAAATCTCATACTTTCGCTGCTGACTGTTGGCGCCCATGGTCATTTTTTTGAAAATTAGAGGTCTTCAACTTGATTCTTACCCTCGCCACTTCTTTTTGGTTTAAAATTTCAAGATATACATAAAAATCGTGAAATAAATTTATTTCATTGAATTTTTTGGAACTAACCTGTTATGAGTCCAAAATCGTTTTCGCTGTTTTTTTTTCACTTTTCAGAGGTTCCAAATTCAAGTTTAAAAAAATTAATAAATCATTTTTTTCAATTTTTTCGAGAAAAGTACGAAATCTCATTATTTCTAATGACATAATATAGGAACTATTTTTTTTTTTCGTTTATTTTTAGCACAATTTTAAAACCGCTGAATCGAAGAAAAAACGCAAAAACTTTAATTTTGATTACGTGTAATCCATTAAGACTCGTTTAAATAGAAAAAGAATCAATAAAGGGATAAAAACATTTTATTTTTATGTAAATTTTGAAATTTTAAAGGTAATAAGGGGAGGTGAGGGGATATGGGAGAGAAGAGAAGGGAATATGAGGGGAGAGGGGATTTCAGGTTGAGACCCAGGTTCATTCGATGCCATTTTGCACCCTTTTTCATCCACTTTCCCAACTTTTGAAAAAATCTAATTTTGAAGAGTCCTATTGGACAATAGAAATCTACAAAAATTATTCTTTCTTTCATACTAAAATGAACCTATGATTTATGTGAATCTTCAATCTTCACAATTTTTATGATTTACTGGCAATTCTGGTAAATTTTTCAACTTGCTGGTAATCTGAACAAATTATACTATTTTCAGGTAATCGCAAAAACTCGTAATTTATCAGTAATTTCAGTCACATATTGGTAATTTTTCTAATTTATGGTAATTTTGGTGATTTACCATATTTTAGGTAATTAACCATATTCTCGGTAATTTAACATATTTTTGATAATTT
Source organism: Ferrisia virgata (assembly GCA_900060175.1). NCBI lineage: Eukaryota > Metazoa > Arthropoda > Insecta > Hemiptera > Pseudococcidae > Ferrisia > Ferrisia virgata. The sequence goes on from FIZR01015036.1 coordinate 50,456, forward strand.
ACTGAATTTAGAAAAATTACCGTATTTTGGTAATTTACCATATTTTTGGTAATTCATTAGTTATTTTGGTAATATGAAGTTATTTGCATTGATTTTGTATGTACTATTTGCAAATAACCATGTTTGCCAGAGCGATTTTCATTATTACAGTTTACCCGTAATTACTGCAAATCATGTGATTCTCTAGTATTTTTTGGTATGACAATTTATGAGTCTTATGTAGCTCAGTATCATGTCATTCATTATTTTATCAATCGTATCCTGATAATATACTACTCCAAGCTCGTGTACAGGATTGGTCCAAGGGTAGCTTAAATAGTTTGTACAATTTTTTGGTCTTGATAGCCCATTTTTTCCGGAAAGTTTACATTTCTTTCGTTATGGGAGGGATTTTGCCCTCTCCCTCTCCTTGCGCAGAGGCCTGTACTACTCCCTTACGTAATAGACATTCTTACTCGAAGTAAGCAGTTTTTTACATAATTTTTATAAAAATTTGGCTTCACCGTAAAACATAAGAGAGTAACAAATACCTAAATCTTAGTGAAAAATTGGAAGAATATGATGTACAAATGGGAACGAAAGAATCGGTTTGATGTTCAGAATATTAGGTGCGTGATAGAAAGTATTTCTAATTTTTTTCAGTATCAATGGCATGGTACATTTGATTGGTTTTAAGAGAGTTGAGTAATGAATGTAATTTGGATAGCCATCTTAATGTTAACGCTTCCAAGTCAACGGATTGGTGCCGAGTTTCGTATCTCAATGTCCTCCAAAAAGATACCTACGATATCTTTTTGGTGGAAAAAAAATTTCACCGAGAAAGCTCGTAGAATAGACACACACTGTACTGAGTCGTATACATGAGATGTTTCAAAATGAAAAAAAAAAAAAAATTCTCCATTCGACACGTCTCATCTCCTAAATTTTGGCGGAATTCCATCGTGTGTTTCTGTTCGGCTTCTCTTTCCTTTCAAGTAGATATACCATTTCGTTGGAAAATACGACTGGTATAGGATAGGGTATTACAGTACCGCCTTTACAATATTTGTGAAACATTCGAGTCGACCCGACCGACCAACGCGGACGGCTCAATTTAACGGTTTTTGGCGTGAAAATGAATTTCATGTCGCGCAGAGTGCGCCCTTGGTCACGGACGTTCGCGAAACATTTGTGCAAAACAGTATAGCTGAAGGATAAATTCGTTTAATCGTATTACTATTATATTATTATTTGAAAAACAAATTAAAAACTCGAAGAAGCCATTAGATAGTCGCGCTGATTGCGTAAAATACGAAATGAACCGTGATAATGTAATTATTCCTCGAGATGAGTTGTACGGCGAGAGGCGCACAGGAGAGAATTAGAGACGAGAAATAAAAACTGCAACAGAAACTATACTGATAGAGGTGAAATTACTCGGGTTGTGCGAAGGGTTGAAAATGACTCGAGAGGAAAGGGTATTACGTGAGAGAATGAGAGAATCGATTCGCTGAATAATTGAATTCGTCTTAAGTATAAGTATGCATGGACGACGATGCTGTGATAATGGTGGTGATAGTGATAGTGATGCTGATGCTGATGGTGATGGTGATAATGATAATGATGAAGCGTAAAATGGTACGTTAAGCAGATAGGGTAGGGGACCAGATGGGGAGTTATGTAGGTACATGGCGAAGGTAGATAGGTAACTGATTAAGCGAAAACTTTCTTAACAAATTATAAACGTTTCATCGACGAATAACTTCTCGCTGCGGTTTGTCTCTTTTTTATATGTATGTACCTACGATAGGTATTAGGAATACGTACACTAAATGCATATAATATGAGACAATGCAGGTAGAGCTAGAGTGGTACGTTCGTAGAGTTTATTATTTCATACGTACCAACGTATGTAGGAATGTAGCTACGCTTATAACTCGATTCAACGACGAGTTAATTTAATTGTGAAATGAGCTGTACGCAGTTTGAGAAATTCACAACTTTTTGCTAGGTACCTACATAGATAGGTAGGTACCTACCTATACCTGTAAGAGTACATATGTGTATAATGTATAAAAGGAATCGACTGGTGTATTGTATGTCTACGTATGTATATTAACCATATGGTAGCTCTCGTATACATGTGGTATACTTGCTTACTACTTACTACTTGGCTTATTATCTACATTTATGCAAAATAACGATCGTCGTCGTATAGGTATAGCTAACTGCTCGTTACATATGTGTAGAGAGATATACCTACCTACGTGTGTACTACGTTTAACTTATGCTGTATGCGAATATACTAATAAAGGCAACGAAACGTCGCGTCGCTCGGGCATGTGGTGGAGAAGAAGCAGGAGGAGGCGAAGAAGTACAAGGCAAGGGAAGAAAGCGAACGACGAAAAACAACTGTACAAAGTAGTATATGCAGGTACCTATAATACGTGCATTTGTGAAAACGAAACGTGCTTAAATTATTAATACACGTAAAAAGATAGCTACCTAAAGTTGGTAAATTTTAATTAGCCGCGTAGTTGTTTCGATGAAAGATTAATCGTGCCCGAAGAGTGTACCTGCTCGTATTAATATGAACCAAAGTAGGTGTTAATTTGCTGCGGAATATTTTACCATTACCCGAGTTTATCTAGCATTTCGCTCGTGTATGTTTTATATGCATTATGATTAGACGAAAGCTAGAAATTGCCGAGTGATGACTTAAGGTCGAGAAGGCATAAAAATGATGCAAATGTACATATTTAAGCAGAGTAAATTGAATGCAAGGTGTTTTGCCACAACGGTACTATCTTCGTATTGCAACTGCGACAAATAAACCTGAAATTATATACGATAGAATTTATAATCAGTTTTTAAAATGTTAAAATTTTAACATGCTTAAGCTGAAAGTTTCAAACTTGTGCCAAAATCTAGGGTATACCATGCAGTATCATCAGTAAAAGAAATCACGATCACAGATCATGTAGTTCACAAAATACGACGAGTCAATGGAAAATAAAAAATAAAATTATTTCTATCGTTTTAAAAACTGATCATAAATACAAGTAACAAGAGTGCTCCAAATTTTATTTTTTTCATTTTTTATTTTTTTTTTGGAAATTTGCAAACGGTGAGTCTTCAACAATAATGAATTGACCTCAACATGATGTGGTATAAATTTCTGCTCTTCAGCTCAATTTGTGTCATTCCATACGAAAGGGGCCCATTTAAATCATTTCAGTTCAAGAAATATAGGCGTTTTTGTAAAAATTGGTCAAAAAATTCAAAAAAATATTTTTTTGCATATTTCTATTGTACAAGAGGTACTTTATTACTCTGCAATAGTAAAACTTCGAAAGAACGCTACATTTGCTGGGAAACGCGTGTTGAAAATTAATTTTTGTATCACTTTTTTTATCATGGTAAAAAACTTAAAATTCGTTTTTTTTTGAATTTGAAAAAAAAACACATTTCTGTAGAGCTAGAACTTTAAAACGCTGTGCTGGGTCCAAGTATGCATCTTAAGAACTTGTTCTGGTCTTATTTTGTAGCCCATACATCACAATATGACATAGTGGGCTTAACTCAATATCGATTGAATGGGTCCTTTTACCATGGAACGACATATTTTTAGCCTGATTTTCTATATCATATGACCATTGAAAACCAGGTTATTACAGTCGATGCACTAACGTGGTTGAGGGGGGGGTGATACCAACAAAATCCATTTTGGGGTCCTAGAAAACCATTAAGACAATTTTTAGCCATATCAGATGTACATTTTACTTTTTATTTTATTTATTTTTCTTTTCACGAACATTAAAATTATTTACTTTGCTCGATAATGACCAAAATCACTCAAATTTGATCAATCGACTCAGTTTTTCGACAAATTTGATATATATGAGTTGGCACAACCTTGGGTCAAAGTTTAGTTATGCCCAAATTTATGGGGAGGGGGCGCTGAGGAGCCAAAATCGCAAAAATGGTTTCTTTTTGAGTCAATCGATAGAGAATCTGAAGTTGTATAACATATCCCAAAATCAACCTCCTAGGTCAATTAAAAGGGAAAATAAAAGGGGTTTCTCCCCTACTTGACCTTGAAAAAGGGCTGTTCTTCCCCGCCCCACCCCCTCCTCTACCAAAATGAACAAGGAAGTTGAATTTTGATATGTATATTCAGTAGGGGCTCTAGATGTGCGTTTTGGGAGTCCCGACTTTTCAGCTCTCTTGCGCCCCCGCATAGCCTTGGAAATGTGGCCATTTAGTCAGGTTTTCTCATTTTTTGAGTTTTTTGAGCTTGTTCCACGCATAACTTTCCACCAAATAGAGCTTGCAAGCTGAAATTTATTATGTAAATTTAGTAAAGACTCTGGATGTGCTTTTTAGGGGCTTCGACTTTTCAGCCGCATTTAATCCCCTCGCAGCACCAAATATGTAGTTTTTTGGTCGGTTTCACCTATTTTTTGAGTTTATTCCTCGCATAACTCCTCTTCAAATTGTGCTAGGAACTTGAAATTAGGTATGTATATTCAGTAGGGACCCTAAATGTGCTTTTTGGGAAACTCGACTGTTCAGCCCCATTTTACCCCCTCACAGCCCTATTGAGAGTTTATCGAAAATTATTTTTAATGATGTGAAAATTTTTTTGAAAAAACCCACTCTGTGAGCAGCTCGGAAAAATGATACATGTGACGGAGGAGAGTATTTGAAAAATTGCGCTTAATCGTCTAAAACTGATATCGAGCATCCATTTTCAGGAAGCATTACTCAATAAAAATTTCTTTAATAATTTTTCAGGAAATCATGAAAAAAGTCAAAAAGTAAAATTTTTGAAAACATCTTAAAAAGAAGGGACAATGGTGAAAACTGGCCACCAGTGATCATTTTGAGTTTAAATAGATGTTATGGTTTTATGTTCAAAAAAATTATTCAAAGCTATTTTTTTTAGTTCAAAAAAATTTTTGAACCTTGAGTCAATTTTGCAAGTTTAAATAATAGAGTTGCAGCGTAGCAATTTTCACCACATGATTTTGAGATTGTTTTACAACTATTATGACATGACCGTTTGTAGATTTTCCAAAAAGCAAAATTCGGGCAACGCTAGTGCTTAGTAGGGTGTTTCAATTTTAGTTTTATTTGAAAGTTGGAAAGGTAAGAAATGAAAAAAACTTGCGATACGATGTGAAATGTAATAATAATGTGAGGTCTGTAACTTGACTCTTACTTCCAAATTGGCTTAAATTTTCAAAATTCAAATGAGAAAAAATTTTTTTGAATTTTTTTGTAATGATGTGACCTAGTGAGCCATGTAAGATCAAAAAAAAAGTTTTCACCATTTTTTTATTGATTTTTCAGGTGTTACAAGACAAAATCGTATATTTTGTATTTTTTGGAAACGAAAAAGCAAAAGAAAATACTTTCATTTATTATGCCATCGGAAATAATGAAATTTGGCATTTTTACTTCATTATTTTGAAAAAATTCAAAATAATGATTGTTTACAGTTTTAAACGTGATTTTGTACCGCCTGAAAAGTAAAAAATGAAATGCAAAATTTTTTTTGCTCCAACATGGTTCCCCACGACACATTAATATCTACTATGAAATTCAGAAAAAATAAGAAATTTTTTATACAAATTTTGAAATTTCAAACTAGTTGTGTGAAAGTATGAATTAAATTGGATGCTACAAAATTTTCACCACATCCATTCGATGACGTCATTTTGCTAACTATTTTCATCACCCCCACCAACGTTCGAAAAAAAAATTGAAATGCTATAGCATTTACTATTCATCTTATTAAAAATTTTTATTAATGTAAGCAACTCGGTATCATGTAAGTTAGAGGTCCCTATCAATAAAATAGTAAATTTTTTTTTGGAAAATCTTTATGTAAGTAAATGAGAAATTTTATTTTATTTTTATAATTAAGTATTTTTACAGTTTCTGCTTGTTATATTTATGCCAAGCGTTGAATGTTCGTTCCTTTACATGAATATTACTGTAGATGAAAAAATTGTTAAAATTTTTCTGTAGAAAATAACTTTTTTGTAAAAGGGGTAAAATTTTAATAAAAGAAAATTTTTTTAATCAAAACATCTCAGCAACTTCGAAAGAAAATATTCATGTTATGTAGTAGGTGGCACGCCGCTATATTAACAAAGGATTTTGAAGTACCTAACTGTGAGAGTGGTTTAAAAAGTTACGAATAATAATTAGAAAAAATTTTAAATTTTGGAATCATTTTTTAAAAATTAATTCGTCCTGTTTCATACGCATCAGTATCAGTCTGGAATTTCAAAATTATTTTTATTGAATTGAAGGTTGAAAAATTTTTAAATATAGCAACTTTCTTTCGAATTTAAAAAAATTAAATACGAAATTTCTCGCTCCTGCAGTGTATAAGATGGGCAAACCATCATTCACGAGTATATTTTTATTCATTACACATGTAGTATGAAGGGAATACTACCAAAACGAAACACCCAATACATGAGAAAAAAAAAGAAAATTGCATTAATGAGGTAGAAATAACGTAGAGCTTCCTTTTCATGTGCAATACGTGAAGGTATTTTAGTGTATGTTAGTTTTGTAGCATACTGAAACATAATAAGGTGTTTAGGTTCCTTGATACAAACAACCTGGTGTTGTGTATTTTCTTATCTTGCAATGCTACATACGTAGATAATAGATACCAGATAGGTACTTCGGTTTACTCACTGTTTTAATTTGTAATTTTTCTTTATATTAGTAACGAATGTAAAATTTAACATTCTCTGAATATGTATGATACATAACCTAATCAACTTTCAGTATAAAAGCGTATTAATATCATTATAGTAAAATTCTCAGAATACCTATACGTATGCATACCTAATATGTGGAGTTTGTTTTATTCAAGTTTATGTGTGTGTATTTCTTTTTTTCAATTTCACCAGTATCAAGTTACATTCACGTATGACTTTGGTGCTATGTTACAGGGGAATGTTGTCACTCAAAATGTGTCTTCCGGAATCATTCTAAGTACTCAGAGTTTAGTATTACAAAAAGTCTCGTATCTGAGCTCCGGCAAATATGTTTGCCAAGCGGCCAACGAACGAGGCGAAACATCCAGCGAACCAGCACATTTACGAGTGCAATGTGAGTCGATTATGTATTTTTTTAATTTTAGATTATGTTATCAGTGGTGGTGGTGATGTTGTTGGTGTTGGGTATCATAAGGTGTTTCTGGTATATCTTAGCGTTATGGATATTGGCATTGATTGCTACTCTTAGACCTCTTTTCCTTTCGCCATCGAAAAGCCACTTTATATAAGCCATATCCCATTCACATACAGTGGCATTATATGTATATATTATTTGTTATGAACGGTGTGAGAAATTTGTTAAATTATACAGAAAATAATTAAATTTGTTTATGTACCCGAGTGGATTCGGAAAAATGAAATCTTCAATTAAGTTAATTTTCAAACGTGGCATATATCGAGTTGAAATGTCTCTTATAAAATTTTAGTCCTGTAGGTCCGTCACAAGGACTAATATGAGCTACCAAAGCAGGACATTTTCGAAAAAAATGTATTTTTAGCCTGATGTTCTATGTCATATTGTCAATGAAAACCAGATTATTATAGTCTGCTCACCTACAGCGGGAAGGGAGTTGGGAGGATATAAAAAAAACGTTTTTGTGTGCTAGAAGACCATTACGACGATTTTTGACGATGCCAGATAATATTTGTTTATTTTTATTTTTGTTTTATTTTTTTCCCCAAATAAAAAATTATTTGGTCAGCTCGATACCAACCAATATCAACAAAATTTGGAAAATAAACTCAGATTGGCGGGAAATTTGACATGTATGAAAGAGGATGACATTTGGTCAAAATTCAGATATGTCTAAATTTGGGAGAGGAGCTGCTGAGGGGAAAAATTAAAATTTTTTTTTTTAAAGTAAATCAATATAGAATCCAAAGTTGCATAATACATTTAAGAATCAATTCCCTCAGTCAATAGGAGGAGCGATATGAACGTTTCCTTTTTTATCATGAAAAAAGGCTGTTCCTCCACTATTTCCCCTTCAAATTGAGCTACGAAGTTGAAATTTGATATGTACACTTGATACATTTACAACCCTCAAATGTGGCTTTTTGAGTCTTGAGCTAGAATTTTGTAATTTGATGTTTACATTTAGTATAGGTCATAGAAGTGCCTTTTGGCGGTTTCGATTTTTCAGCTTCATTAAGACCCCCTCACTGCCCCGAAGTTGTTCGTGTCATATTTTCAATAGAAGCCAGGCTATTAATGTATATCAACCAACGACAATATGAACAAAATCAGTTTTGGGGCAATAGAAGACCATTACAACCATTTTTGGTCATGTCAAATGTTTATTTTCATTTTTTACTTTTTTCATTTTTTCATTTTTTCATTTTTTATTTTTTTCATTTTCTTATTATTTTTTTTGAAAACTAAAATCATTTACTCTACTTAATATTGACAAAAATCACTCTAAGTCGGTTTAATTTGGAGGTGGATTAAGTATATATCAGTAGGGGTAAACCTTAGGTCAAATTTCAGTTATACCCAAATTTGATGGAGGAGGTGCTGAGAGGAAAAAGTTGCAAAAATTTTTTCTTTTTGATCTAATCAATGTATAATCTAATTTTGTGTAACATATTCAAAAATCAGTCCCCGAAGAGGAAAGATAAGAAAGTTCCTCCCTTTTTGACTTTGAAAAGCAGAAAAGCAGCTGTTCTTCCCCTTTCTCACCCCCCCCCCAATTTGAGCTAGGAAGTTGAAGTTTGGTGTGTAGATTTTAAAGGAATTCTAGATACGCACTTGGAGGGAATTTTAATTTTTCGGTCTCATTGCATTCCCTCATAACCCCAAAAAAGTTGTTTTTTGTAGATTTTTCCAATTTTTTGAGTTTATTCTTCGCATAATTCCCTTCCAATTTGATCTAAGGAGTTGAAATTTGGTATACATGCTAAGTATAAATTTTAGATACGTTTTTTTCAGGTTTTGCCCATTCACTTCGATATCTCCCTGTACCACTACCAAGTGGTTCAAGATAAAAGATCCCGAAGCGCTCCTTTTTTTGTTCAATGAGTGGACAATTCGAATACCTTCTCAAGTCATGAAAATCAAGTTCAATGGGATGCTTTTTTCTTTTTTTTAGCCTAATTTTCTATGTCATATTGTCGATGTAAACCAGGCTATTACAGTCTACAGACGAACGGCGGTTGAAGGTGGAGGGGGGATGCTAATACAATTCGTTTTGGGGTCTTCTAAGACCATTAAGAAATTTTTTGGCCATGTCAGATATTTATTTTTTTTTCTCGAACATTATGGGTCAATTAAGAAAGGGAGATATGAGGGTTTTCCCTTTTTTGACCTTGAAAAAGGGCAGTTTCTCTTCTATCTCCCCACCAAAATGAACGAAGAAGTTGAAATTTGGTACGTACATTCAGTAGAGACCTTAGATGTATCTTTCGGGGATTCCGACTTTCCAGCTCCATTGCACCGCCTCACAGCCCCAAAAATGTGGTTTTTTGGTCAGATTTTCCAATTTTTTGAGTTTTTTGATTTTGTTTCTCGCATAACTCTCCTTCAAATGGAGCTAGAAAGGTGAAATTTTGTGTGTACATTTGGTAGAGACCCTAGATGTGCCTTTTGGGAGTCTCGACTTTTCAGTCTCATTTCAACCCCTCACAGTTCTAAATATGTGGTTTTTTGGTCGTTTCAGTAGGACCCTAGATGTGCCTATTGTTTGAATTTTCAGCCCCATTTCACCTCCTCGTAGTCCCAAATATGTGGTTTTTTGATTGTTTTTTTTTTCTAATTTCTAATTTTTATTCCTCGTATAATCTCTCCAAATTGTGCTGCGAAATTGAAAGTGAGGGTGTACAATCAGTAAAGACGCTAGATATGCTTTTTTTTTTTCGACTTTTTAGTTCCATTAAACCCTTCCTATTTTCAATTCTCATGATTGTAATTTGTCACGAAAATCAGGCTTAAAAACCATGATTTTTTTTTCATGAATAAACAAGCCGAAAAAAACTTTTGTACCCCCCTCTCCCTCCTTAGATCTTCATTTTTAACAAGATTAATTCTTACTTGTGATCTTTAATCTCGTTGGATAGTTCATTTTGGAATCAAAAGTCCACTTGCGTTCCTGTGGATTCGTTTAAACTTCGTAAACAATTTTCTAAACGTCGAAAATCACATTTTTCAAATTTACTCGAGTACAACAGCTTCGAAGAAAAATTTGCGCATAAACATAATTGTAGAAAATAAAATTTACAATCGATTATGTCTCGTAATTTTGGCGGGGGGGGGGGTTAGCGGTTCACGGTATAAATGAGATTATTGCGATTTCAAATGGCTCTTTTCATCGTTTTTGTATCTAGTAAAAGTACAAAAATCTCGATCATATTGTAAATCGTTGATCTTATCAAAAATTTGAGTTCACACTATCGATTAGAAATTTTATTTTTTATAATTTTACTCCAATGATTTTTTTTTCAAGAAACTCGGATTCGTGGTAAAAATTTTAACAATGTCATTTTCAACTTTGATGAAATCATCGATTTACGGATTTTCTAAAAGAGGACCTTAGCGAACTTTTGATTCAAAAATCGATTATTCAACGAGATTCAACATTTCAAAATGCATTTTCATCAGAAGGATGGGGAAAAGAAAACCTATCGAAATTTTCAAAAATCCATTCTTAGTTTTTGCTCGAACTTCGGAGCGTTATTGAGCAATAGGGCTTTTCTAAAGTAATCCCAAGTCCTAAATTGATACTATTTAAATACCTGGTAGCCTAGATTTGCTATCAAGTTGCAGACCAGGGGTTGATGGGTGGAAAAAGTAATCGAGCTAAAAAAAAAACTGGCGTAAATTTCACTTTCACGTTCACTCATCTCGTACGTATCGTAAATAGATAAGACTGGTGAAAAATGCCAAATTATTCCTACGAGATGCCTGATATAGGCAACTTATTCGACCTGTATGCGGGTGGCTTCGGTATTCAAGTGTTGACGTCGCGTCTCGTCTCTTCTCTTCGCTTTATCGTCGAGGTCACATAATATCGCGATATTCTCTCGCGTATTCGTCAGATATTGTCGGCTAGCAACAGGAAAAAATGAGAGTGAATTTACACGACGACGACGACGACGACGACGACGACAACGACAACGTCGACGTCGACGATGACGAATAAACGAAAAAAGAAGCGAGAAAAAAAGGATACGAAAAATGAGAACTGTAAACGTGATAAGAGACGGTTGGTATTATGAATACGTGTTTCGTTTAATGTGACATTTTGGTCGATGATTTACGCGTTTTATGTGCAAAAAAACTACATACGAAGTGTATTTATTTTTCTACTATACATATAAATGAACTATACGTAGGTATACGATCCGGCAAACTCTGTTGTAATAGTCGTAATACGTTTAAACGTTTTGTTTATGTAATATCCACCGAGTAACACAACGTCCGTTAATCTACCATTACTACGTACCGCAACCGTACACCTCATAACGATGAAAAAGCTAATCGTCTATATTTTCCCGTTGATCGTATACTTTTTAATGTTGTTCTTCAGCGTCGTATACTTAACGAGTAGATTTCAAAAAAAATGCACCGACGTCGGATTGAAATTCTTTTGCGTCGAGAATAAGTACCAGAACGAAAGCTACTTTCATGATCGCGCCGAGAGACTGCAGCTGGACAATTGTTTCGCGGCTTATTCGCATAAATTAGAGGACGGCGATGTGGTCTCGTCGCCTCCTTCGATGTTGTATTATTTAATATGCTTCGTGTTCGTTTCGTTGATCATATTCTCGATTACGTGGTATTTCACCATGTATAAAATCAAACTGGCCAATTTGTGAAGTCCGATCGGGTAATACATGTGTGTTTGCAGCGTTCGTTGGAGCCAGTTTGCTTGGCTCTTAATTCTCGATCACCGATTACAAAGTGTTAAATATGGGGGCCTAAGATGTGAAATATTTTAATCCTGGAATACATATCGTAGTATGTACTATCATCTTCCACATGCCGAAAATATGCTGTTCAAATCTTGACAATAATATAGATTTATTGTTTTTTTTTTTTTTTTTTTTTTTTTCAAATAAAACATTTTAATGCGATTACTAGTGTACGCTTACCTAGTTTAGTAAACATAAATTTGCCAATTTATGTTTTTCATTTCAACATCATTTTTGGGAATTTTCCATGTCAAAGTAGTTTCAAAGGATTAAAGAGCGTTTATTTTAAAGGCAAATAATTTTCCTTTGCAAGTATACCAACGAATAAAAATTTTATTCAAAAATAATTATCTAATTAAAATTGGAGGAATTTATTCAACCGTTCGCTGATTATAATTGAAGAATTTGCGAAAAAAAAAAATTTTTAAGAAATTTTGTTTGTTAAATGAGGAGAGTGGTGTGGTTGAAACCATAAAAATAAGTAACTATTTAAGAAAAAAAAAAAAAAAAAAATCGAAACAACTAACCATAAAAAATAATGAGTCATCGAAAGGATAAACTGCTTTGATGTCGAAGAAAAAAAAATAGTATGGAGGAAAAGGCGGTGATAATGGTCTAGTGACGAAAACCTCAAGGAGTGAAAAACTTTTCATTCAGAGTGAGAAATAGAGCTTCTCTCGAGGTTACTACAACAGACAAAATTTTCCTCTGTTGAAGAAAGACCGACTCAACAAAAAAAAAAAAAATAAGGTGAGGTTCTATTATAAAATTGATGAGATGTTCTTGATGTTGGAGTAAAACTCATAGGTATCTACTTACTTGAGTAACTGATGTTTATATTTGTGCAATTGTACCTTTCGATTATCCTGAGTATCCTGCATTTCGCTCCCTACCCGTATAGCAAGGATAGAGCAACTCATAATGCGTACCTGTAGAATATGTTGTCTATTCAAAAAACGAAGGGGTCGATATATGCTATTTTTGAAATTATGTACGATTTCGAAAAAAATTCAATTTAAATGGGCTCAACCCAGCACAGTTATTTTAACTCATCGAACCCATTTCCAACAATTTCTATGCTCAAAACTGGTGTTGTAAGGAGCGCAATGACGCTGAAAAGTCAAAACCCCCAAACAGCACATTTAAAACCTATACTAAATCTGTATACCAAATTTCAACTTCTTAGCTAAATTTGTAGTGTAGTTGTGCGAAGAACAAACTCAAAACATAATAAAACCTGTCCCAAGTATTTTTTCCATAACGATGGAGGAGAATGGGGTGGGGGTGGTTCTTGCGCTCAAAATTTTTTTCCTAAAACCCCGTCATTTTCAAAACCTGAGAACAGGGCCAAATCACCTGTCTCCCCACATTTTTGGCGCTGTGAGGGGGAAAGCTGTATTCATTGCTTTTAAAGTAATGTACATATCAAATTTCAACTTCCTAACTCAATTTGGAGAGGAAATGAGGGAAGAACAGCCCCTTTTTCAAGATCAAAAAGGGATTAACCCCTCATATCTCCTTTCCTACTCAATCTAAGAAGCTGATTTTTGGATATAGAGTTTCTATCGAGCGGTTTAAAAAAGAAACATTTTTTGCCATTTTAGTCTCTCTGCACCCCCTCACCCAAATTTGGGCCTCACTGGATTTTGAACCGACGTCAATCCTACTGCAGAATATCAATTCCGCCGCCAATCTAAGCCTATTCTCCAAATTTGAATGATTTTGGTCGGTATCGAGCTGAGCAAATAATTTTTAGTTTTGGGAGAAAAAAGTGAAAATATGGCCAAAAATGGTCGTTACGGCCTTCCAAGACCTCAAAACGAATTTTACTGATATCCTCCCCTCCTTATTCGTCATAGGTCGATAGACCATAATAGCCTAAGTTTTCATTGATAATATGGCATTGAAAATCAGGCTAAAAATCACTAGATGTGAAAAAGGGCTCTTGATGACTTTAAGGCACAGTTTCATTTTTCTCAAATTAAAAAAAAATAGTTCAAAAAGTATGAAAAATAACACTTTTTTGATCTCGCTTAAAAAGAAGGCGAAGATGAAAAATTATCAATGTTGATTATTTTGGGAGGAATAACAATACAAACCCCACTTCTTTTTTGAGATTAAAAAAAAATTTTTGTATTTTTTTTTTAGTTTTTTGCTTTTGCTGGAAAGGGTTAATTTGAACTTTGAGGGCTAAAAATGTTTACCACGTTTATTTTAAGATCATTGGGCAACAATTAAGCTCTGCTCGTTATAAATTTTCTAAAATTTACAAAAATCAATCCTCCCATTTTCCTCAGTGTGAGCTTTACACACAATTTTCAAAACCTCTCGACTTCCCATCGATGACTTGTATGAAAAAATTTTGCGCACAAAAATTGTAGGCTATTCAGAGAAGATCAAAAAAGTACTAAACTTTTTTCATCATAAAGCAATATCCGGACAGATATGAGAAGAAGCAGGAATTTTGCAGAAGTTGTCTGTAAATGGTGTGAAGTATACACACCTCTCGATGAAGACTTTTAGTATATTGTTCAAAGAGCTGTTTTCACTATAATTATGGAAAAATCTTTGTTTCGAATTTTTGTCCGACCACAGTTTAGTTTTGGTCCGGATTTATTGGATTAGAAAAAGGAAGGGTTTTCAATTGGGTGGTTCGAATTTTGCTTTTTTTTGGAAACCTGCAAACAGCAGGGTCGCAATAATTAGGAAATTACCTCAAAGGGATGTGGTAAAAAGTTCAGCCCTCTGACTCAGTTTTTTCAAAGTGCAAAACTCACTCGAAGTTCAAAATTTTTTGAAAGATCGAATAAAGAATTTTTTTCAAGTTTTTCCGGAAATAGATATAAAACACATTTTTGAAATCAAAATGATCATTGTTGGGAAATATTTGTCATTTTCCCTTTTTGCAGGAGTTTTCAAAAAAATGTCACTTTTTGTGGTTTTTTACAATTTTTTGAAAAACTGTGACCGAATTTTTTTTTTAGAAACACTCTCTTGAAATGGGTTTAGGATATTAATTTTAAATGATTGAGCGCAAAATTTCAATTTTTCCCTCCATTGACGATTTTTTCGGGCAGCTTAAGGAATGGGTTTTTCGTGTTTTTTCAAAAATTTTTTCGCTTCATTCAAAATTTTTTTATTTCAATAAATTCTTAAGAAAATAAACTACCTTCATCCGTTTCAGATCTGTTTTCCGCATTTATGCCTTTTTCAGGGTTTCTCAATTGGTTTTCCAGGGTCATACTAAAATACAGTGTTAACGGTTGAAAAAAAAAAAAAAAAACGTCGCGAGTCTGAAATGGATGAAATGTGTCCCTTACGATGAAATTTATTTCGAAAAGTCATTTTCGCAACTTCTAACAAATTTATTTTAAAATACGTAAAAGAAAACTTTTTTTGTATGACCCTGAGAAATCGTCCGTGGCGGATGAAATTGAAATATTGCGCTTAATCAACTAAAATTGATGTCCTATATCCATTTTAGAGGGAAGATTTTTCCAAAAAATTTCCTTCGTGGTTTTTCAAACAATCGTTAAATCGTTAAAACTGACATTTTTTAAAAACCTCTGAAAAAAGTGGAAATGGCAAAAATTTCCTAGTAACGTTAATTTTGGGTGCAAATACGTGTAATAATTCTATTTTTGGGAAAAATTTCAAAAAAAATTTCTATTTGATTTTTCGAAAATTTTTAAACATTGAGTTTGGCAAGTTTGCTTAGCAACCTCAAATTAGTAAAAATCGATATGTCAGTTCATTTTTTCAATTTTTTTGAATTTTTACTATGTTGAGGGAAAGGGGAGGGTGGTGGGAGAGTTTGGCCGAGTGCAATCGAAAAAATAAGTCGATAGAATTAGTAAAAATCTATATGCCACTTTATTTTTTCAATTTTTTAGCATTTTGACCAAAATTGTGGACTCGTTTGCCCACCAATAATGTTGAGATATCGTTTTGAAAATCAGTTGCTTGAAATTAACATAAAAAGGTTTCTTCGTGGTGATTTTTTTGAGATTTTTCAAATGGTAGCTTTCAACCTTTATACTCGTTCATAAAAAGTGGAGTCTCCATCTCAACAGTTCAAATTTAAAGTTCTAAAACTTTGATTATCGATTCCGAATGTATTTTGGATTATCTGTAAAACTGCGCGAGTAGATTTATTCTTAGTCTCGCCAATCTCAAAACATCTGTTCGACAAAAAATTACACGAGTCATCCCCCTCCATCCCTCCCCGAAGAATTAGAACCAAAAATGACGGCGATTCGTTCACTACACCATCGAGGGCAACTCGCTGGAAAATTTTGAGCGAAATCGGAAGACTCGAGTTACTTTTTGGGTTATTTTGAAATGGAATGAGCTAGCTAATTTGAGGTTTCTGAATTCGAATATTTGCTTATTTTTTCACATAAGCTCGTAGTCATCCGTAAAAATGGTAAAAACGAGGAACTAATTCTACATTAATTGAGATCGAAATAAACCAACATTATTCGAATTTTCGGTCAATGAGTGAGTATAGAAGGGGTCAGTATGAAGGAAAATCTAAGATCGAAGTTCAAGTCGGCAGAACAAATTATGGAAAATGTGAAGACAGGTGAAAGTTGAAAAAGAAATGTGGAATATGAAGCAAATTAATAGAAGATCAAAAGTTATGTCTAAAAAAAAAAAAATAGGTCGAATTGTGTGGGGTAATGCGCTTACTTATAAGGTCGCAATTAAATTATACTTACTTTACGTTTACAAGTTCTATGCCTTTTTATTTTTGTATTTTCCTCCCGCTTTGTCATTTTACGTGCTGCTAAAATAACAAAGTTGAATGGTACAGGCTTCAGTATTCGTTATCCTTAGACCTATCTACATTAGTACTACTTGTACCTCTTGAGAATGGCATCGTGATTTTTATCGTAAAATAATTCATTATTCTTCTCGAAGTTAATTAATGAAATTAGAGAACGTAGGCCTAATGTTCGAATAACCTTACCGTTGTAAAATTGGCGAAGAAGAAATGAAGATGAACGTGGAAATTTGATACTTGAATATCGATTGAATAGTTTTCGACTCGACGTTGCTAATGAGGAATTTCAAATCAACGAATTTTGAGAAAGGGTACGGTACGGTACACGGTACAATTTCGCATTGATATGAAGATATAAAGCCAAAGTATAGGTAAGATATTAATTCTCTCAGCTGGTGATGGCTGGCTGGGTCTTTTTACTTACGTGTAACAAAATATTTTCAAGCCACGTGGTATCGTGTTCGGAATGATTTTATTTATACGTTTTGACACGATTCGAGCCGATTTGTAAGCGCTTTTAATTAAAGCTTCGAGGATCGCAAGGGGGCTACAGAGATTGGTATTATGTGAAGGGAGGTTAGGATGGGCGGGGGGGGGGGGGGAGCTCTCGCGAATTACGTTTAGTTAGCAATACGTATGTAATTGGGCTGGGTACACTTCTTGGATTGGTTGTATCTAGCAGCCCACGACTTCGGTACGTTTTTTTTTAATTTTCGACTGCTGCGGCCGATTTAGTTTTCCTTTTTGAAGTATTCGTTCAAGGCCAATATGGCCGCTCTTCTTTTAGCCTCCTTGATGGTCTCGGCTTTGGCGATGTATTTCTTGCCGCGTATCACGAACGTGAATATATGTTTGGCGAAGTGAGCGGCGCCTTCTTCTTCGCAGTGCATCTCCATCGGCTCGTACCTGAATATTTGGTATAGTATTTGTACCGGGTGTTTGTTGTCGAACTGTTTGACGTCGTATTCGGGCTGCGGTATATCGTTATCGACCTCGATCTTCAGGTCGGGAAATTGATCGCGTAGCACGAGCTTGGCGCATAATCGGCGAGCTTCTTTCAGACGGGTAGCCTCGGCCGTGTACGTTTTACCGTTCACTTTGTACGTGACGCGAACTTGGCTGAACGGTCCGTCGTTGATGCGTTCGTATTCCATGACGAAGGCCTCTTTACGGAATATCTGATGCAGCAGCTGGACCGGATGCATTTTATTCGATACTCTCGGACGTACGTTCGAGCCGTCGCTTTCGCATTCGGTAACCGATTTCTCCACAATGGACGAATCGCCTTTGCAATACTGTTGCGACTCCATGGCGTAGTATTCGCCGGCGTCCGCGTCGAAATCCTTAGCGTAATCGGCGTACTCGGCCGATGAACCGTTGGTGGTGGCCCATCGAGATGCGGTGCCGCCGGTATTCGAGAAATACGTCGTCGCCGGCAGATTCTTGGCCGCCGTCGGCATTGCCCAGCGATACCCTTGTACGTTGTTGATCAGCTGGTAGTAGACGCAGTTATCTTGCGAGGCGGCCGGATTATTCTGCTGTATATACGGGTACGACATCGTGGAGAACATGAAACAATTTTGTTGATTAGTACACCCCTGGTTTTCGTAGTAGTATTCCATTGCCGACTCTTGTTGCTGTTGCTGTTGCTTGTGCGATGCACCAGTTGTTGCCAAACAGGTGGCGGTGGTCGTCGTCGTTGGTAGGTAAGTACGCGGTATTAACAGCCCTTCGTTGGTGTATTCGTATAATGCCGATGTTGGTGGTTGTGCTGATGGTGCTGGTGGTGAGGGATAGCAGGTGGCGTTGGTAGCGTTGGTGCTGATGGTAGTATTCGACGATGATTTTAACGTGCTCGCAGAGGTGACCGGATTCGTTTTGTTAATATCCATTACTTTCGAATAACATTTATCTTTTCGTTTCTTCTCTCGTCGTGAAAATACAACAAGCATTTGGTTAAAAGTTTCGTCGCCGGTCTATCATTCGACGAACGTCTACCACCATTCCATGGAAATTATAATCGGATTGAAAATACGTATACAGAGACGTACTAATAATGCTGCTTGTATACCTACGCAGTACCCCTCTATACCTCTACCTACCCAGTACCTACGTATAATTGCGAATAATACTTCGTATTCACATTTTCATTTTCATACATTTATGCGGCGACGGTTGTGAAAATCCTTAGCTCGACATTTAACTGCCACGTCGTAATTTACTGTAAATCATTAAAATAGATTTTACTTATGAAAACATTGAAACTATTATAAATGGTACACGAAAAAACCAACTAATTTGTCGTTATATTGGGGCAATGAACTTTTGCATAAAATTCGACTCAGGTTCTCACGTGTTAGTAGTCAATTTGCATTATTTTTTTCATATTCGTATGTGAAATTATCGATGAAATCCGGGCTATGACAAACTTCTGACCTACGACCAATGATAGGAATGAACCAACGTGAAAATTGAAGAAAATATTGAAATTTTAGTAAAATGGTACTTGGCGGATGAGGTGAGTGAATCTGCCCCGCAACCGAAATTTGAAACTAATCGATGGAATTTGCTTTTTATGATATGAAAATATCTTGGTAAAAATTTCGATTCCCTATGTTGGTAAAAAAAAAAAGTGAAATGAATATTTTTACTGATTTTACCATTTTCATGCATCATTTTGGAATCCCCGAAAGAGGTCACGGTTGCAACAGAACCGACATGAGCGTAAAAAATAGATAAAATTAATTTTTTCCAGATTTTTGTTTGAAAATCGCTTCAAAATACGTGATTTTTACCATCTATGGTCTCGTGTATGATCTACCGTGATACATTCGCACCAAAGAAATTCGAAAAAAGAAAAAATTGTTTTCTTCGATTTCAATGTAAAGCTAGAAATTTTAAGCAAATTTTTATCGCGTTTTATTGACGTCATTTCGCTACTTTTTTTTATCTCCTCTCCCCCCCCCCCCCCCCCCTCCCCCCCCCCCCCCCCCCCCCACCTTACACCATTCGAACAAATCTTAAAATTGAAATGTATTCAAAGAATTTTTAAAATAAGGAAATATGCTTGAAAAATTCGAAAAACCATTTGCTCACCATACTTTTCGCTCATAAAATAGTCGTGTTTGATCGGAATTTTGTTTCTCGTGATGCATCCAAAAAAGCCTGCATGTTTATGCACCACTTACCCAATTTTCACTTTATGGTTTTCAGTGGTTTTTAATGACTTTTTTATGTTTTTAATCAATTTTCATATGATTTTCAATATTTTTTGTCGCAATATTTGATCAATTTTCTGGTCTTCTTAACCATTTTTTATCGAATTTATATCCAATTTTCGATGATTTTTAACAGATTTTTTGGAAATTTTTGGTCAATTTTCCGCATTTTTTACACATTTTTTTCAATTTTTTACAAAATTTTCAATGATTTTTAGCAAATATTTTCGTAATTTTTGGTCGGTTTTCTGTATTTTTACACATTTTTGTCAATTTTTTCGTAATCTTTGGTCAATTTTGTACATTTTTTACATATTTTTGTTTTTCTTTTACCAGGTTTTCAATGGTTTTTAATGACTTTTTCCATATTTTTAATCAATTTTCATATGATTTTCAGCATTTTTTTCGCGATATTTCATCAATTTTTTGGTCTTTTTAGCCATTTTTTATCGAATTCACATCCAATTTTCGATGATTTTTATCAGATTTTTTTGCGATTTTTGGTCAATTTTCGGAATTTTTTACACGTTTTTGTCAATTTTTCACCATTTTTCCGGTAATTTTCAACGATTTTATTCGGATTTCAAGCTGTTTTTCAACATTTTTTCGTGAGTTGTAATCAATTTTCAGTATTTTTTCGCAATTTTAAGCGATTTCCTCCATTTTTTACGTGTTTTTATCAATTTTTTTCTAATTTTCAATTATATTTCACTCAAAGCCGATATTCACCTGATTTTTAATAAATTTTCGTTGATTTTGATCAAATTCCGTTCACGTTCAACGATTTTCTTTTATACTTTAGGTCGACTTTCATCTAGTTTTCATCATTTTTTCGTATTTTTTGTACTACGAACCCATTTTTGACAAATTTTCTAAAAATTTTCAATCATTTTTTAACGATTTTTGGTAAATTTTTACTTGTTTTTTAAAAAAATATTTCATTTTCGATCAATTTTTAGAATTTTTTGTTTTTCGCAATTTTTTATCTTATTTTTAATGATTTTCAATATTTTATTGCATATTTTCAGTCATTTTTAAAAAATTTTTTCTCATTTTTGATCAATTTTCATCATTTTTTCGTTATTTTTGATCAATTTACCTTGGCTTTCAACGATTTTTTTTCATATTCAAACTTCACTTTCGATCAATTTTTCAACGATTCTTTGATCATTTTTCTGCACTTTTTACAAATTTCTGTAAATTTTTTACCGGAATTTTCGATGACTTTTAACAATTTTTTTCATACTTTAGGTCAATTTTCAATATTTTTTGTGATTTTTGATCATTTTTCTGCATCTAATGCTCTTTTTTATCAAAATTTTACCAAATTTTTGATTATTTTTTACATTTTTCGATCAATTTTTACCTATTCTTAACTGATATTTTGTAATTTTTGATGAAGTTTCCGCATTTTTCACGTATTTTTGTCAATTTTTCTACCTAATTTTCAACGATTTTCATTCTGCTAATTTCAAGTGGTTTTTCAAAAATTTTTTATGATTTTTGTTCAATTTTCAATGAATATTACCGATTTTCTTTTTACTTTTAGTAAATTTTCACTTTATTTTCAACATTTTATCGTTAATTTTATTTAACTTCTTATTACTTTTAACAAAATTTTTCATATTTAAGGTCAATTATCACCTAATTTTCAATGTTGTTTTGTGATTTTTGAACAATTTTCTGCATTTTTAACTGATTTTAATCAAATTTCTACCCAATTTTTGGTGATTTTTTTTTTTCTTACATTCTAGATCATTTTTCAGCTATTTTTGTTGTTTTTTGATAGATTTTCGATAACTTTTCAGAATTTGAAGTCAATTTTCACTTGTTTTTCAACGTTCTTTCGTCATCTTTGATTAACTTCCTTCTTCCTTTCGATGTTATGCCAAATTTCATATTAAACGAAACAAGCAACGATTCGTTGAATCTTTCAATGTCTCTTTCTGCTTTCTCTATGAATAGCTCCGATGATTCGTATCGATTTGATAATAGCTTCTTCAAAGTTTGCCGATAGATTTTGAAACTGAACAAGTTGACAATTAAAGACAAGAATTTATCGTTTTATACGTAGGTTAGTTTTGGAACGTTACGTATGTATCGAAAATTACTCATTCATCGCATAACGTCGAAATTGATATCGCTTTATTCGCGAACAACGAGCCGTGGAGGAATACGATGCGTGTGGGAGTAACATTCGACTATACATGGTAAATTTGTCGCCGAAATTGATATATGTAATATGCGGAGGGCGAACTGAAGGCTTCTAATGAAACAACTCTCAATGAAGCTGTATACGTCGTGGCGCATACAGAGTCACCAGGACGTTATCCTTTGTGTGTCAACGTACAGGTATTTGAAAAAGGAGCTATACATTTACGCTCGCTTGGTATTGTGATGCATAACACACGAACGAAAGTTATATATGTACTTCTACGTGGTACCTTACCTATAGTACGCGTGTAGATGTATTATACCTATACCTAGTACCTACATATTATAAATGGTAAACCTGCTACACATAGATGTATAAATCTTTGTCTGTGAACGATACGTTCGACAAGTGAGCGTAGGTTTTCAATACAAAAATTCGCATACAATAGCCTTTGAAGTCGTGCTTGTTGACGACTAAATAACATGTGCGCCAAAGCGAAAGAGTCGAAGTGAAATAAGGGGTTTACGTTTTTCGTATTGTATAATTCAGTATAGTGTATAAAAATGCCAAAAACATAACTGTACCTCTGCATCCTATCCGTCGTTATCCCTTTCATCCCTCTAATTTTTTTTTTCCAAAAATAAAAGATCTTTTTTCAATAACCTAGGTTAGTATCTACGTATCGTACGTACGTTGTACGTCATGTACAACGTCGCTTATACGTATATCCTTCTATTTATTATGTGCAGTTTATTTTTTATTTTTTTTAAATGTACCATATTAGGTGTATATTCATAGACATTATAGTGGAGATTGTTCGTACAGGCCTGTACATTGTGTATAAAATCAAGCTGGTTCTTTTTTTATGCTTTGTGCTCTTTGACTCACTTCTTCTACGTGTATAGTTTCCTTTCTATTCATTTTTTGTCTGCTGTAGTTTGTGCCCATCAGCGATTTTTTTTGGAATAGGGATAAGTTAACGTGAAAAAATTCACCTAAATACTATTGTGGCAAATATTTTTACTCGAAATTCATACACATAGTTCTCGGATCAAAATAAATTGCAAATTCTTTTTTATAGTTTCAAAAATACGTGTGCCACGGATTGAAAGGTTAAAATAATTTATTCGGCTCGATACCGACTTGGGTCGCTCTAATTCAGTCTTTAGGCTTGGATTGATGCTCGATTAAATGTATTTTGGTGGGGATGATGAGCTAGAGTGAAAACTCAATACTGACTGAAATTTGTGTTTGCTTTGAAACCAGTTGGAAAAAAATCAGAAGTTGTGGAATAGGGAGTTTTAATTTTAATTCTTTTTTGAAAGTTGAAAAGGTAGAGTATTGAAGAAAATTGTAGAGTGAAATCAAATGAACGAAGTAAAGGTTTGAGGCTTCTAATTTGACTCTTGCCTACCCACTCCAAATTGTTTTACAATTTTCAAATTCATATAAAAAATCGAGTTTTTTTTCTTTTTTTGTATTCTATTTATAGTCTGATTTTGTATGTCATGTTGTCAATGAAAACTAGACTATAACATACGATTGAATTACAGCGGATGGAGAGAGGAGTATCTGCGAAATCTATTTTGGGGTCCCAGAAAACCATTAAGACCATTTTTCGCCGTGTAGCATATTTATTTCTTTTTATTAACATCGAAAGATGTTTAATAACGCATTCTACGAAAGCCCGTCAACAGTGGAATGTCATTATTGGACTAACATTAAGCTTGAAGACTCCCTTCAAAAGCCTCCATAACCCGTTTAACGGCTTCCAGACCCCTTAGATTAGCCTTCATATCCCTTATAAAAGCCTCTATACACCCCATTCTTTAGCCTCCAGCTCCTTTATTTTAGCTTCAAAGCCCTCTTCAATAGCCTTCATATTCCTAATAATAGCCTACAGATTTCCTTTAATGACCTCCAGACCCCTTATATAGCGTTAATATGCCTTTGAATAGCATTCTTGCTCCTTGTAATAGCCTCTAGACTGCCTTTAACGGGCCCCATACGTCATTTAATGGCCTCCAGACACTTTTTAACGGCTTTCAAACTACTTCTATAGCCTCGAAACCTCATTCAATACCCTCCATACCCCCTTTACAGGCTTCAGCCCCCTATAACGACCTTCAGATCCCTTGTATAGCGTCAAGATCCCCTTCAGTAGGTACCATACTTTTTTTTAACAGCCTCCTAAACCCCATTCATTAGCCTCCAGACCTCGGACTTAGCCTCAACACCATCTCAATCGCCTCCATACTCTCTTCACAAGCTCCAAACCACCGTTAACGACCTCCAGATCCCTTGTATAGCCTCAAGACCCCCTTCAATAGCTTACATACCCCCTGTAATAGCCTCCAAACTATCTTTAACCGCCTCCAGACCCCTTGTATAGCCTCAAGACCCCCTTCAATAGCCTCCATACCCCCTGTAATAGCCTCCAAACTCCCTTTAACCGCCTCTAGACCCCTCATATATAGCCTTTATATCCCTTATACTACTTTCCAGGCCCACTTTACAGTCTCTAGATCTCTTATATAGCCTCAAGTATCCATACCTCTTATAATAGTCTCCAAACTCTCTTTAATAGTCTCCAGATCCCTTACATAGTCTCAAGATCCCCTTCAGTGAGCACCATACCCTTTTAAACAGCCTCTAAACCCCCTTCATTAGCCTCCAGACCCCGTATTTAGCCTCAACACCGCCTCAATGGTCTCCATACTCTCTTCACAGGCTCCAAGCCACCTTTAACGACCTTCAGACCCCTTGTATAGCCCCAAAACCGCCTTCAGTAGCTTCCAAACCCTCTTTGACGGCCTCCAGATCGCTCATATAGGCTTAGGCCCACTTTACGGTCTCTAGATCTCTTATATAGCTTCAATACCCCCTTCAATGGTCTCTATACCTCTTATAATAGCCTCCAAATCCTCTTTAATAGCCTCCAGACCCCTTATATAGCTTTAATATTCCTTATAATAGCTTCCAGATCCACTTTACGGTCTCTAGATCGCTTATATAGCCTCAAGATCCCCTTCAGTAGCTCTCATACCCTATAAGTTGAAATGTTGAGGAAAATTAATGATGTTTAAAGTTGACCCATAAACAGTTGATCTGTATTCTTGATCGATTTCATGATTTTAAGTTGAAATGTTAATGATAATTAGTTGACTTGGATCCTGGTTAATTTTATGATTTTATGCTGAGATATTAAGAAAAATTAATGATGTTTAAAGTTAAGTCGCTAACAGTTGACTTTGACCATAGATTGATTTTATAATTTTAAGTTGAAATGTTTACGAAAATAGAAATGACTCTTCACATTCGAGTGCCAGTGTGAGAAAAATTGTCCCTGGTAATAAATAACCCAATTCCGCTAAAAAAAAAAAATCAAAAAAACAGAAAAATTGTACCAATTACGTTTAAAATATCAAAACTTCCCGAATTCAACTAAGAGGGTTAAATTCAACATGTAGAGGTTTCAAAAATAATTAAATTAAAACTGCCAAATAGCACCAGAGTAAATATCACATTTAATTCCGAGGTTCATTGGACAAAGTTCTACGCATTTTCAACTTTTATCACCCATCCAAATGTTTCTTCTTTTGGTCTCAAATAAGTTGAGACAATTTGAAAAACGTGTAAAATTTTTCAAAAATCCCTGCAAACTGCCTCAAGGGCGAAGTTTTGCTAGAGTAACTACACTTGTGAGTCGGGCCTTATTTTATTTTATTTTTTTAAATGTTTCTCAAATTGTAAGTGATAATGTTACGTAAATAGACAGACTTGTCTGAAATTTTGTCTCTTATATTTTATACTTACTCGCACCACTCTACATCGTTGTATTTACCAGTAGTATATCCGCTTGACGGTATTTTCGCTTTAACGACTCGATTAGCACCATTATTTCGGGGGTAAAAATAGACACTTTAAAGGTTCGCTCGATGTGAAAAAATTGTACTTTGCGAGACTAACTTGGGCGACACTTCGATGTCAAACTTAAATTGGTATTTGCGATAATGGTCGATACTTTGGCGAACATTTATTCGCGTATGGTATAAGAATTTATTTGACAACTTGGCGCGTACGTATACGATACGCTGCAGAAATACTTCGATCGTTGTCTTTTACGAGATACGATACAAGCCCAAGCGCCACACCGTACCACTTTACCACCACGATATCGTGTTAATAGTATCTTATCTGCTTTGGTATGATTACGTTTTTATTTTTTTTTTTTTTTTTGCATGTGTGTGTATGTGCGATGATATACCCACAGATGTGCCGAAATGTAAAAAACCAGAAGTAACCATGATAGGGGCATCGGTGGGTGAGGTTTTGCAAGTGCTGTGTCAAGTAGATGCCGACCCCAACAGGGTGAAATTTTTATGGCAGTTTAATAACAGCGCCGGAGAAAATACCAAGGTAATTACTTCGTTGTTTCGGACCATCAACAAGACAACCAGCGAGTTGACTTATACACCGTCCTCCGAAATGGATTACGGAACGTTGATTTGCTGGGCTGATAATGCTATTGGAAGGCAGCTGGAACCATGTGTTTTTCTTGTCGTACCGGCGGGTAAGTTTGATATTTGCAAATGAGAGTTCGACAAGTAGAAACTTTGAAGGTTGCTTCACAACGCAGAAAAGAAATGTATTTCAATGTTAAAAAATGGAAAATAATGGCTGTTTTAGTAAAAAATTTTATATTTTTTTCTTGATTTTGAAGCAATTTTTAAAGTTTCTTTTCAAACCATTCCTGGGGGGGGGGGGAGGTTAATGTTGCTCATTTTAAGAATTTATAGCATGGAGCTCATAATAACTTCTTCAGAAGTTGATCACAAAAAAACTGAAAAAATTGAAAATTTTATCTTTTTATTTGTTTATCGTCACAGTTTGCAAACCACTTCATTTCCACTCTTGATTTTTTCACCACTACTGTTCACCTATATTCCTTGCTTTGTGGCACAGTCCTTTTGCTTTTCTTACATTTACCTTCAAAAGCGGAAATATTTCTTCTATTTTTGTCCAAAAATGACTAAATATTTTTTTTTTTTCTAAATTCTACCCTCGGATCACTGAGTTGAAGATGCTGTCCCATTCATTTTGGACTTATTTAATAAGGTGCTCTTAATAGCTTTTTCAAAAGTTATTCACAAAAAACTAAAAAAGTTTCTAATTTTCAGTCATGTTTTTTTATGCTTATTTTGTCATATTTTGTAGACCACTTCATCCCCACTTTTGATTTTTATACCACATATACTCTAAAATATACACCGTGTTTCAGAGCAAACAGCAATTTTTATCATTATTAATTTTTTTTCTATGAACTTTCAAATTGAGCAACAGGCTTGGTGAAAATGGAATTTGCCCCTTCGATTTTTTAGGTATACCAACTATCATACATGTAAGTCTCATGATTTGACTTATCACTGGTACAAGGATACTGAGGTTAATGCGGAACAATCGGTATATATTTTAATATTCCGAAACTTCCCTGAAATCCATGCATATTTAGTCACTCATTGGGTCAACAAGAGGGTGCAAAGTTTGTTTTTTTTGGATATTAGTTCTGAAATAGCACAGTTACGAAAAAAATATTGAAACAAAAGTTGGTGAGAATCAAAAAACAAACATTTTTATTCCTTTGACTTTTTTCCCAGCTGGTCGTGGGACGGAGCAAGGGCGTATGAAAAAACCTTGTTATTGAAATAGTACAATTGACATCAAATAATTCTCAAAAATCTGCCCAATTCACTTTTAGGAGCATTTTCTCACGCAGTACTCCCCATCATCATGTAGAATAAGAAAAAGGTTGAACCGTTCTCTCTTTTCAAAGTGGGCAGGAGAAGGGACTGCCCTTCAAAAAGTTGCAACTTTCTTGAGGAATAAGTCCTTTATCTTGGAAAATTTAGAAAAATTGGTACAGACAAACGTTGTAGAGCGTTAAAAGACAAATATTTTCGTTTTTTAATTTTTTTTCTCAGGTAATCGTGGGATGTGGCTATGACGAAAAGGAAAAAAAATTATGTATGAAAATTCCTCTTGAAATGAATAATTTATGCCTAGACGAGTCAGGTATAATCTGCACTGGGCCAAAAATTGAAAGTGTATATTGCAGGGGTTTTCGTAATCGTGGAATTCGATTTTAACAACAATTTAAGCGCTGGATCTTAATTGGGCTTCCAAAAGGGAGGTTCAAAATCCAAAATTAGATAAATTTTAGATATTAATGTCGATTTACCAAGCTTCAGAATTGTCTTGAACCTTAATAGTTTCAAGATTCCAAAAAAGCGCATTTGAAAACTTATATACCGAATCCAATACCAAGTGTCACATTTTTTCTTTTTCACCATAGTTCGGTCTCATAACCACCTAGAAAAAATGTAAAACAAAACTGAAACGTTTGTCTTTTAACGTCCCTACAACTTTCGTACCAACCAATTTTTCGAAGTTTTCAGCTTAGCGGACTTCCTTTGAGGAAGTGACAACTTTTAAAGCGCAGCCCCTCTCTCTCACTTTGAGAAAAAGGGACAGTGCAACATTTTTCTTATTTCACATAATGCCGGGAAGAACTATGCAATAAAAATGCTGCTAAAACTGAATTAAGTAAATTTTTAAAAGTTATTCTTGCCAATTATAAATTTTTAACAAATCATTTGTTTAGGGATGTCCTAGCTCTTCTCCGCGACCTTTTGGCGAAAAAAGCCAAAGAAGTAAAAACGTTAGTTTTTTAACGCTCTGTAACTTTTGTTTCAACATTTTTTTTTCATAAGTACGTTATTTGGGACATAAATTACCAAAAGACCGAACTTTGCACCTCCCCTCCCCCCTTGACTCCACTCATAAGGGACAAAATATTCACGGATTATAAGGAAGTTCGAGAA
Organism: Ferrisia virgata; assembly: GCA_900060175.1. Lineage (NCBI taxonomy): Eukaryota > Metazoa > Arthropoda > Insecta > Hemiptera > Pseudococcidae > Ferrisia > Ferrisia virgata. The sequence continues at coordinate 79,468 of FIZR01015036.1, forward strand.
TATTAAAATACATACTTCACATAACTTGTGCACAAAATTTTCGCTTTCTGTGAATTTTAATTGGGGTTGGACTATACTTTTGATCTAAAATGATTGTACTAAAATTAGCACCTCCCCACAACCTCCAGGAAAAAAGTCAAAGAAGTAAAAATGTTAGTTTTTTAATTCTCTACAACTCTTGTTAAATTTTTTTTCTTCGTGTGTTATTTGGGAAATAATTGTCAAAAAAACAATTTCGTACCCTCTTGACCCTCGAAACAGGGGATGAAATTTGCATGAATTTTGCAAAAGTCTAAGAATATTGAAATACATCTTCACAATACCAATACACGGAATTCCCGCTTTTTGTGAATTTTGGTCACTTACGGGCTATGTTTGAGCTAAAATGATATTACTGGTTGGTATTAATCGTCCACCAATTTCCTGTCAGAAACGTGAAAACCAATTCCCTTCTCTTCACAAACTCGAATACTTGGCATTTTTTTTTAAATCATAAAAAAATACTGAACTATTGAATATAGCTGGAATAATTTTCGCAGCAAAACCATCTAAACTGTACAACTGTACGTCCGTTCCGATGGAAAATGAAACGGTTAATTTGTTGAAAATCGAATGCGTTCCGGGATACGACGGCGGTCTTCAACAAATCTTCCACTTGGAAATCTATCAAATCGATTCTATCTTAATGAACGTATCGAACGATTCGCCGGTATTTTACGTAGACATGAACGCTTTAAACGTGGTGGATACCGCCCTTCTGCACACCCTCGTTTATGCTACGAATTTCAAAGGCAAAGGTGAACCATACACTTTAGACGGGGTTGGTCTTGAAAACGCCGAAAAAAGGACAGGTACGAGGTATACTACTTATCTAAGAACGCTTGTACTGTAATTTTTTTTTACTCGCTCGTGTTTGATAGAATTACCCCTAGATTGTCTGTAGGTGTATATGCGGTAATAATACACGTTGTAGGGTAATGCGGTGGGGCCATTTGATAAGAGTGAAATTTTTTTAAACGCGATAGAAACCATTATCGGTATACCTTAGTGTGTACGATAATGTGTTTTTGGGTGATTTTTAGTACTTACCTGGTGCATATATATACGTATATTTTTTCGCTTACGGTTGAACAATAATTTACAGAATGGATGAAAAAAGAGAGCTCCGCTAACGGCGTATCGACCATGTTAGCGTGTACAATTACGATAATTACGTTGGTGATTCTTCTGATGGCATTCGCTTTGGTAAAATTATGACAAAGATTTTACGTGGAAGCGTCTCGATACGACGCCGGTACACAGAACGAAGTGAAACACGTTCAATTACCTGTTAAAGCCGATAATCAGAATTACACCATCGCCTATAGCATAGTGCCAAATTTAAAACAACCCGATATTTTAAACAGGGGTGAGTCCTAGTACAGTATATTTGTAGAAATTCGATGCTTAATTGTTGGTAGATTTTTTCGTGTAAATCCATTATTTGTGTAGCACAAGTGAAAAGAAATGTTGTGATAATTGAATAAAAATTTCTATTGTTCAGTTTCAGCTGATCAGTATCAATCACATAATGTGAAGAAAGCTGAAAGAGATTTTAATAATATCGAGTCCGATGGGACCCGTACTAGACTGACAGCCAATAAATTTGAAGTAAGATGATGGCTAAATGCAAATTTGCAAATTTTCACCGTTTTGCTTGAATAAGCTTTTAGAGTTTAGAACTTTTCAACAGTTTTCCTCATCTCATTTAAACTCATCTTTTAAATATGATTTTTAGCCTCATTCTCTATGTTATATTGTCAATGAAAGTCAGCTATTACAGTCTATCGAACAAAGGAGGTAAGAGGGGGGGAGGAATGCTAACAAAATCCGTTTTGAGGTCCTAGAAGGCCATTAAAATAATTTTTGGCCCTGTCAGATATTAACAACAAAAGATATTTAATAGCACATTATGACATTAGTGGACCATCAAAAGTGTGATGTCATCATTGGACTGACATCAGAGGGCTGTTTTTTATGGTCTGAAGTGAGAACAGTGGACCTAATTTATGAAAGACTGATTTTATGGTTTTAAGTTGAAATGTGGAGGAAAATTAGAGATGTTATTAGTGGACCATCAACAGTGTGAGGTCATCATTGGACTGGCATTAGTGGACAGATTTTTATGGCCTCGAATGCCATCAGTGAGCTTATTTTATGAAGGATTAATTTTATGTTGAAATTTTGAGGAAAATTAGAGATGTTATTAGCGGACCATCAGCAATGTGGTCATCATTAGACTAGCATCAGTGGACAGATTTTCATGGACCGAAATGACATCAGTTTACTTATTTTATGAAAGATTGATTTTATGTTGAAATGTTGAGAAAAATTATAGATGTGGCATCAATGAACTCATTGTATGAAGGATTGATTTTAGGATTTTAAGTTGAAATGTTGAGGAAAATTAGAAATGTTATTAGTGGACCATCAACAATGTGGCGTCATCATTGGACTGGTATCAGTGGACAAATTTTTATGACCTCGAATGACATTAGTGAGCTTATTTCATGAAAGATTGATTTTATGATTTTATTTTGAAATGTTAAGGAAATTTGGAGATGTGACATCAGTGGACTTAAAGTGGACCTTGACCATAATTCAATTTTTTGATTTTGAATCGCTGTACATGAAAAGTTTTATGTAAATAATCCGGTTCTTTTTTTCGACTCATGTTCCACTATTTAGGAAATCAAACTTATACTGTTATGAAATTCTAAATTTAGAAAAAAGGATTGCGTTTGAGTGTCAGTGTGACGAGATTGTCCTTAAATGTAAATGAAAATGATCCAATTTCGCAAAAAATATAGAAGAAAATTTTTCAAGTGACAAGTATCAAATAAATATAAAAAAAATTTTTACCAATCACATTTAAAATATCAAAACTTACATTCCTTCGATGTTTACTCTTTGCATGCAAAGCGTTCTTAGTATTTATTTTCATTTTTTTAGCATCGAAAGATGTTTGATAGCGAATTCTGGAAAAATCGTCAACAACTGACCATCAACAGTTGACCGTCATCATTAGATGAAATTAGTGGACTGTCAATAGTGTGACGTCATCATTTAAGTGACATCGGTGGACAGATTTTTATGACCTGGGATGACATCAGTGGACATATTTTATGAAGGATTGATTTTATGATTTTTTGTTGAAATGTTGAGAAAAATTTGAGATGTTATTAGAGGACCATCAACAGTGTGACATCATCTTTGAAGTGACTTAAGTGGACAGATTTTGATGACCTGGAATGACATCAGTGGACTTATTTTACGAAAGCTAGATTTTATAATTTCAAGTTGAAATTTTGAGGAAAATGAGAGATGTTTGAAGTGGACTCGTCAAAACAGGTAAATTTTTCTCCCGATTTTGTAAGAATTTTTTTTTGAAAATACACGAATATGCCAAAAACTGGCACATTTTATATGACACTATAAAGGAGGTTCATCCCTTCTCCGTTTAGTTACGAGATCGAAATTTGACATGTTTATAGGCTGAGTAAGGTTTCTAGATAAACCTTTGAAAAGTTGATTTTTTCAGTTTTTTTTTGTGTAATTATTGTCATTTTTTGAATTGGTTCCTGATATAGTTCCTCTTAAATTTATCTAGGGGGACCAGAATTTGGCAGCTAAGTTTGATAAGAATTGTTCGTGCGATGTTAAGGGGGGAGGGGGTCAACTATTTATTTCAAAATCAGCATCATATGCTACCATCATTGTGAATGCTGAATATGCACAGGAAATATTTTACTCTTATTAAATTGAAAGTCCAGATTAATTTAAGAAAAAAAAATTCGTTATGGAAAGTAATTAAAAATGTTTTCAAAATTAAAGATAAGAAGAATTGCGTTAAGCTTAATATGGTAAGAATGAAAATATATCCAGCAGAAGAGGGTTGCTTTTGCTTTTATTTTATAACTTCTTTGTTTCTTATTTTGCGTGCGTTTTTTTTTTGTGCAAATTATTATCCTTAATGATGATCAAAATTTTTAATATTTTTCGTTCACTTGATTATGAAAAACACCTACAACCAATCTAAGGTAAAAAAATAAATCGGAAAGTAAAATGAATAAATAAAGTTACTTTAAAACGCTTCCTTTTTAGTAAATGTTTTTTTTTTTTTTTTTTTTTAGAATGAAAAAAAGAAGTAAAAAAAAAGCGAAATAAACTAAAGCGTTAATTTATTAAAATGTTATTCTAGGGATCAATATTTTTCAAATACAAGCCTTGTTTAAAATTTACAAAAAGAAAAAAAATGGTATATTTTCTTAATTAAAATTACCTTTGAAATAAAGTACAATAACGCTGTAAAAAAAATGTCCAAAATATACTTTTTTTCTCGACAAAATATGTATAGCTCGAGGTGTAATTAAATTCCGCTATGGGAATATGTACAGTCCTACGAAATAGTTATATAAGAATGAGGAGGAATGACGTACATAGGGGAAAAAGCTGAAAGAAGTCCTGTATTTTCATATTACTAAAATATTTAAAAAGTAAACTAATTTAAAAATCAAGTTTTTTTTTTTACCAAGGAAGGTAATATTTGTCCGCTAGCTGATTAAAATTTTTTAAAGATGCTTGGTATGTACTATGTAGAAATAATAAAATGAAAGAGAGTGAGAAAAAAAAACTAAAAGAATCTCCTCCCTATTACCAAAAAGTTTAGTCATTATATTAAACTGATTAGCAGGTTCTGAATCATCGATTGCATTTATACTTGTCAATAGGGCAAAGTAATAATAGAAAAAGGTTCTCAGTTGTAAAACGAGAAAATTCTTCTCATTCGCATATTATCTATATTTCATTCTATCTTACATTCGTTCCTCTATCTCAATTCGTTCAGATATGACTTTTCCTTTGAGCGAATTTTCCCATTTGTTCAAAAATTTTTTTTCCAAATTGTAAAGTATGATTTTTAATTAGTTCTCTTCAAAAGAGTAATAGATGATTTATTCAACGAATGAATCATCTTAATCATTCGCGAACGTTATTTTTGAATCAGTAAATTGTCTTGGCTTTTATTTTCAAAGTGGAAAGTGTAGTCGGATGGAGTCGTTCATCAATGATTCATCAAGCGAATAAACCGTCATTATTGTTTGCAAAATTTTTTTTCCTAGATTTTTTAAGTGAACATTTATTTAGATAAGACTTTTCGAATTCATATAAATTAAGAACATTTTTCATAAATTATCTATTTTCTGTCTTCCTTTCTCAAAAATCATGCATGAATAAAGTCATTCACGAATGATGAGTAAAACAAATGGATCTTTTTTGTTGTTCTCGAACGTTATTTTTGAGTACGCATGAGCAAAATTTTCTTAGTTTTTAAGGAAATGTATAGTTAAATGAAATTCGTCATAATCGTTTGCGAAAATTTTTTTTCCAAATTATGAAACTTTTGCATGCATAAAATTTTTTTATTTCGTCAGCATTTTCTATAAATTAATGATTTTCATTCCAAAGTAATTTTGGATTCATGAAATCGTTCACGAAAGATTCGTTCAACGAACGAATCATTTTTATCGTTCCCGAAAATTATTTTTGAATGCTTATGTGTAAAATTCTCTTATTTTTTGAAGCGAAGTATAGTTGAAAAAAGTCGTTTGTCGATGATTCACTAAACGAACGATTTGTTGCAATCTTTGCAAAAAATTTTTTCCGAATTATAAAATTTTTTTTCGTATGAAAATTTTAAATTTTACCAGTATTTTCTATAAATCATTGAATTCTATTCAAAAGAAATCTTGGATTCATGGAATCGTTCGGAAATGATTCCTTCAACGAACGAATCATTTTCATCATTCGCTAAAATTGTTTTTGAATACGCATATGCAAAAATTTTAATAATTTTTAAAGCACATAATAGTTGAGGGAAGTCGTTCGTCGATGATTCACTGAACAAAAGATTTGATACGCTTGTTTGCGATAATTTTTTTCGAATGTCACAGGTGTTTTTAATGAACCATCAATTTTCATTCCAAAAAAAAAACTTGGATTCATGGAGTCGTTCGCAAATGAATCATTCAATGAACGAATCATTTTCATCATTCTCGACGGTTATATTTGCATAAGCAGATGCAAAATTTTCTTAATTTTTGAAGTACAGTAGAGTTGAAAGAAGTCATTCGTCGATGATTCACTGAACGAAAGATTCGACACGCTTGTTTGCGACAGTTTTTTCGGAATTATGAAATTTTTCTCGTATTAAAAGTTTTAATGTGATTAGTATTTTTTATGAACTATTGGTTTTCATTCCGAAGAAATCTTGGATTCATGGAGTCGTTCGCGAATGATTCATTCGACGAACAAATCATTTTTATGGATTCTGAATGTTACCTTTAAATACGCAAACTTTATCTAGTTTTCAAGGCAAAGTGTAGTTAAATGAAGTCGTTCGTTAATGATTCACCAAATGAACGATTCATCTTAATGGTTTACAAACATTTTTTCCGAATTGTTAAATATTTTCTTTCGTATGAATTTTCAATTCCACTATAATTTTCCACAAATTACTGATTTGTATCCCAATATTTTCGTAAATTCATGAAATCATTCGCAAATGAATCATTCAATGAGCAAACCATTGTTATCAATCGTGAACATTTTTTCTAACATCTGTAAATTTTTACACTCTTTCATTCAAAGCATAGTTGAATGAGATCGTTCGTCAATGATTCACTGAACGAATGAATTGTCGTTATCGTTCACAAGAAATTTCTCTTTGCTGTGAAGTATGTTTTGGCGTGAGTAGTGTTTTCATGCTCGAATTTGACATTTTTTCAACGAACGATTCACTCGAAAAATAACTCTTTTCAGTGAACGATTAGAAACGAATATAGAGAAGTGTTTTCCCATCGTTTACATGTTTATAGGAGAGGAGACCGAGTCATACCTAAAATTTGTGCAGGTCTACAATGTTAACAAAGTGTGAAACAATTAAGCAAATTGAGAGTTTGATTTTGGTAATCGTCTATCTTCATGTTGTTGGTGTTTTACGGTTATATTCGATTCGATTGAAATGTAAAGGCATCGATTCATTCTTAGATCATCATAATAATGCACGCTTTGCTGGATTTAAAGCTTGAAAAAAAAATTCAATTATCGACGAATTTATGATGCTTATTGCGCTACTCTATAATCATACGATAAATTACGAAATGAATCAAAATGAAAATAAGAAAAAAATTGCTCAGGTATTACGTAGCAGCAGCGGCGGCGGCGGCGGCAGCAGCAGCAGCAATAGCAACGTCAGCGTCGTCGGTAATCAGCATTCGGATGTAAATCATCGTTCGAACGAATTACATTTGCCAGAATCGGCGACCACTTGTCATAAAATAGAAACAGACGGTCTGATATTACCTAATTCGTTTTCAATACCAGGACCAGAAAGTTGCGTATAAAAATCGAAACGATGACGACGAGTGCAACGAAAACATGACGTGCAATTTTACATCGAATCACCTCCCTACAAAATTATTATTATTTATTTACCCCGAAATTTTTCGAATTTAGTAATTTTCATTTTGTATTACCATGTCCTACCCCCTTACCCCTACCTTTCTTTTATAACCTTATGCCCTCTGTTTTTCTCCTGTACGTACCCTTATTTCGCATTCGTACCTACCTACTTACGTTGTTTCGATGAATTATCGTACTATAAGTATTTGTACTTTTATACGTTGTTTTTCCCCTCTCGATGTACCGAATATGATATAAGTGTACATATATTTTTTTTTAATTCTGTCCTTTTTACCTATTCTTATACCACTTCTTTGTGGATATAAGTATTACATTTTTTTTTTTTTTTTTTTTTTTCGAAGAACAAGCAATAAGAAGCATACACTAGTGCTCTTTGCTGGTGTTAATCTAAACGTACTAAGTAATTTGTCTCGTATGTGCCATGGATCGGCCTACCCTACTTTATGGGGTAGTACTGATTTTGTGTTTGTGTTTGTATATGTACTGTGTATGTAGAGAGTATTATTTTCATTATTTTTTTGTTCGTTTTGTTGGTTCGATATCATTCAACGCGGCGGCGATTTCCCCGTCTTTCAGTGTGAGAAAAAGAGGCTCGATTGGGAGTCGACGAGTCTTTTTTTTTTTGTTTTTCTTTAGATAATTTTCCTCGTTTTAGCGTAATTATTTATTTATTGAATTTTTTTTTTTTTGTTATGTATCATGGATTAAAGAAACAAATACATTGTGTTTTTTTAGAAAAAAAAAAAAAAAAAAAATCGAATATTAATTTTTTTAATGGTCTTGTAAGAATTTTCGTAGCATGGTGTAGATGGGTACATGCTACATATACTGTATGTGTATCATCGCGAGATAATGACCGATATGTACCTACCTACTACCAAGAGAGGTTTTGCATTAGATTGTTGCATCTTATAAGTGAGTCAGAGCAGTCAAATGTAGACTATATAGCTACATATTATATTTACTTATGAATATGTAGGTACATTGGTAGTGGTACCACGTCCTATGTATTTGTATAGTGTTGCAGTGGTCGGTTAGATGAGACCGAAAGGATGTCTATGTACCTATACTATATAGAAACAGGAATATAGTATAAGTTAGACCCTTTTAAATAGGTCATTAAAATTACAGATACCCAGGCAGCTCGACAGAGTTAGTAAGCTGGCGAACAGTCGCAGTCGAGTCGTCGGTTGCGTAAATATAGATCATTAAAGTTCGCGTATATTTATCGAGAGGTAAAGAAACCATCAGCTAGTTGCGACTTCGTAATGCAGAAAGGTTCGCTCACCTTTCGTTGTATGTATGTAGACTGTCTATTATAATACGAAAAGGGAAACTGGTTCTTGGTAAATATGGTCTAACTGATGTGTTACTGAGCAGCAGGAGATGGTAATGGTGATAGAAAATAAGCTCCCAACGTGTATAGGTACGTAGATGTAGCATTTCGGTTGCCAAATTTGGCTATTGAAGTTGGACAAAATGCTCATTTATAGGCAAGTTATAGGAAAATATTAAAAGTAGATAATCTAGATATTCATTTTTAAGTTCCAAGTTTTTCGGAACTAATTCACGTTGTCTTAGTAGTAGCTTCTATGCCATCCTTAAATTGTAACATGTTGGAAAATTTACTCGTGAAGTTGATTTTTAGTCTAGTAAAATTAGCATTTTAAAATCAGAAAATTCGTTGGTAAAATGTTTTTTATAGGATTTTAGTGCATGACCCCCTCCCCCCTCCCCCTCCACCTGAATAACATATCCAAAATCGAACAAAAACAACGTTAATGTCTCTCCCTAGGTTTGCATTTGTGTCCCAGAACACATTTTTTACCTGCACCTGTGTTCCTAAATGTGATATGAAAAAAAAGTTTCACCAAAAAGTGTAGCTAATTAAATTTCTGATAAAGAATGTTATTTCATATTTTCTCATAAAATTGATTGGAACGCTTTAAAATTGGTTTGTAAGAGGCGCCTTAGATGTTGAAGTGACGTTTCACGTGATATTTTTGTCGCTTCGCAAGAGCCAGTGGCCAACATTCGAAGACACGAGGATTTTCTCAGTTATGTGATCTGAAAAATGAAATGGGACCCCAACGATTTTCTATGATAATTTTGCAGAAATTAAAATTACATGAAAATTGAGCTGAAATTCATTTTGAAAAATTAAAATTGAATAGGCGTTTAGAATTTCAAAAAAAAAAAAAAAAAAAAAAAAAAAATAAAAACCCCAGAAAAAAACAT